>JALPQI010014838.1:0-33237 GCA_025490895.1 Thaumatotibia leucotreta
CTGATGCTCCATGGTTCTCCAGAAATAATGAAATACATGACCACCTTGGGGTGCCCACTGTTCAGGAAGAAATAGACAGATATAAAAGAAAATATTTGGACCGCTTGGCTATTCATCCTAATGCCCCTGGCAACAAAACTTCTTGAGCCTCTCACTGTGAAGAGGTTAAAAAGGAAGAATATAATATAGAAGGATGGTAGAGGCGCTGGCTTCTCCACCTACAATGTCACCAGGCACGCAACCAATCAGCTTATAGTCTTACGACTGATCGCCGATGAAATATGAAAAAAAAAAAAAAAAATTTGGAGACTTGTATGATCCCGTAGGAAAAAAGTTGTCCCAACATTTTTTCATTATTATATTTCCACACATTTTGTATGAATGTAATATATGGAATGAAAGAGTTGAAAAATATATAGACATTTTGGAACAAATTTTCAATGAGGGTTTTTGATACTTTTTGTGCCGCTATGGGGAGGTGAGATGGCAGCACTGAGCCGACCGTATAACGAACTGTCAAAATAAATACGCGCATTTAATTTTCAACATATTTATAGGTTTATTTATTCTGAAAACCATTAATTTAGTCATATTGTTACCTAAAATAAATAAATAAAATAGTTCCAAGTCAATTCTCATGAAATTAACAAAGTTATAGTAATTATTTTGAATACCAGTGACTTTGAGCGCCTGTTTTAGGGTTCAATCTTCAGTTCGACGACCATGTATTAGTCGTAATCCATTACAAAATCAATTCTCTTCCAAATAAAATAGAATTTCAATATTTTAGGCCCAGGTGCCTATGAATAGTATGAATCTGACAGCTGTCGAGACCAGGTGCGTACGAAGCGCCGCCTGGTGGCAGAAAAATTATCGAAAACCCTCATTGGATTAGGATTTGATGAACTTGTTATTAAGAGTAGAAATATTATCAATATTATCATGCAAAGTACCTATGGTAAAGTAACATCCACAAAATAAACCTGCCTACTTAATACAAGGACTAAATTTGCTTGTATCTTTACACAAATCACCTGTATAAAGATTGTTAGGTTAAATTCAAATTCAAAATCTTTATTTTCAGGATTTCCCCCATAAATGTTAGTAACAAAATAAAATCTTAAAATTATGATTAATCTTATATTTACAACCAATTCTAGGAGTTATGCACCTGTGTCTACTGACGCACAAGTGAGATTACTACATTGTAATGATAAAGTCAAAGCTACCTCTCTGATCTCCTGTAGAGTGAGTGCTCCAGGCAGGTCAGCCTTGTTAGCTAGCACAAGTAGCGTGGCCCCCGCGAGCCGCTCCTCCTGCAGCAGCGCGCGCAGCTCCTTCGCACAGCCGTCTAGGCGCCTCACATCTGCACTGTCCACTACCCACGCTACACCATCTGTGCTCTCAAAGTAGTTTTTCCAGTATGATCTAAAATTATAAAAAAATATGATGAATATTTATAGCCAACAATGGTTTTACGTCATAAGCACATTTAAGAGGTTAGTTGTAGTCACAACTCCGGTACCTGAGCGACTTTTGCCCACCAACGTCCCAGATGTTCAGCTTGTATCCGCGGTGCTCAAGTGTCTTTATGTTGAACCCTAGCGTCGGCGAGATTGTGTCGATCGGCTCCCCGTTAAAACCGCTTCAAGATCGTCGTCTTACCCGCATTATCCAGCCCTCTGAACCAAAGTTGAGGAAATATACAGACAATAAACAAAAGCTGAATGAAGAAAGGAAATTTTCAAAAGGATACAACATAAGTATTCGCATTTCTTTCTCCTTCTGACGAAGCTTCTTCAATATCGTTAGAAAACCCATCTTGTTACAAGTTTCGTGAATAAACTGTAATTTAAATCGGATTTAACTTCTCATTTCATGATTCACAACACGTTTGTTTGTCAGCTGTTAAACGTCAAGTTTATTTTTTTAAATAAATGGCAGTGTAGGACTTACGGAATAAGCGATAACAGCCAAATGTACCTGGAAATTAAGAACATCTAAAAATACAAGTTGAAATAATAAATAATTGATTTAAAATATTATTTATACTAAAGTGATTATCATTCTATTCTACAGTTCATTGCATATACACAATAACATTATGATTTGGTAATTTGATGTAAAATTACATTAAATGTACCATCAGTAACGTAAACCATATTTCTAATTCTTGATTGAAAATAATAATTTTAAATACATTATTTTATGGAAAAAGTTATTTCTTACAATATTTAGATGTTTCCCAGAAAATTCCCTTGAGCCCTTGAACCATCCTTGAACCCCATGAACAAAAACTCTATCCCGAAACTTTTTAAAATCGAATAGGAATCCATTAGCAACCATAGAGTAAAACATCCATCCATGGCGGATCTCGTCGCTGTCAAGACTTTTATTTAATTCTGTTTCAATTATGAAGCACCTTCAATGATTTTGAGTGGGCTTATAGTGTGGAAGTGATCGTGCGGTGGCGCGGCGCGGTGCCGGCGATCCGGTTGTGTCAGCGCCATGTTCAGCGGAACGGTGCGCGTCAAGGTGTGTGAGGCCACGGGCCTCAGGCCGGACTGACTTTCAGAAACGGCACAACATGACCTTCGGGAAACCAGGTGAGCCCCGACCGTAGACTCATTTCATTTCTTCGTGAACCTTACGACCCGGTTCTAGTTAATTCTGCTGTTGAAAAATATCGCGCAGTCGTAAATTTTCGTTCGTAATAGGCGTAGCATGTTTACCAAAATGGGTGTCTATAATGTATGTAAATATGGTGTGGGTTTGTAGACGACCAGCCGATAGACCCGTACGTGTCGATCGACGCGGACGAGCACCACCTCGACCGCTCCACCACCAAGCCCAAGACCTTCGACCCCCGTTTGGAACGAGACCTTCATCCACGAAGTGCAGAACGTGGCCAGGTACCGCGATTGTCCGATCTCGCTTCTCATGTTCTATTTGTCACGAATTGGCTTAGATATTCACTTTAATATTTTCCTGCAGCTTGGGGATCACTGTATTTCACGATGCTGCCATACCTCCAGACGATTTCGTAGCAAACTGCACAATTCCATTTGAAGATTTAACACATCGTGATAAAGACGCCACAGACTTTTGGGTGAGTAAACAAAACAATATAACAGCATTGAAGCTACTGACAAGTGATTGGTAGAGATCCCTGAGACAATGGCTTATCTATATCCCGTAATCTCTGATAAGGCATAGCAAACAAGCAGTATTGTTGTAGTAAGAAATGTTATCAGCAATCACAGTGTGTTTGTTGTGGTGATAGCTGTTATCAGTCTTGGGGATGTTTGATGGCCTTACATTTGTGTAATCGGAGTGTGATAGGCATGTCATGTATTGCTGGAAAGGCGACTTATTGTCATCTGAACCCAAATATGAGCTGCTTGAGAATGAGGTTATTATTATTTTTCTAAATAAAACTTACTTCCATATAAATAAAATGTTAATGTGTGAATATTGTGTTTGTAATAGGAAAATAAGAAGTTCTGTGAGTGGACAATCTTGAATGACCTAAATGTTCTAAACAGAAACAAAACATTTTGTTTATGCTACAATAGAATTGTTTTCACTATATTAATTTTATAGATAAATGTTTAATTTATGGAATAAGTAACTTATTAGATAAATTAATGTTTAATTTTCCTCTCATAGGTGGATCTAGAACCTCAAGGAAAATTGCATCTGAAAATAGATCTGAAATGGAATTCTCAAGGTGAGTGATTGGTTTATCACAAACACTACATTCCTACTTAATCACTTAATTGGCAATCTATAAATAAATGTTTTGATTAATGCGAGGGATTGCAATTGGATTGAAATATCATGATTTCTGTTTATTTATTAGTTTATTTTCGTAATACATGGTTTCATAATATATTAAGTTTAATACATACTTAAATAAAGAACAATGACTTGAATTAAAATTGATATCAAAATGTCCAATTGTGATCCTTGATTTTATTAAATTATGAATATTAGTTGAGTACTCTAAATATTTCTGAAAGTTTTCTATACAATTGGGCAATATTTAAGCAGTGAAATGAAAGTGAATATTTGTGTTGCACATGTGTGCTCATCTGAATTCCAAGGAACATGACTCATATAATGACTCAAACACAACACTAATTCCATATCTCTATAATTGCCAACTGTAGTAGTAATAAACCTTGGGAACTTTCTATGTTGACACATGAAATAACAACAGGATGTGCGATGGCAGCAAAGACCAAAGCAAAATCGTCCTATTTCGCGGGCAAAAGTAAGTTCCTTTTTATCAGTAGTGCTAGATTAGATTGTGTCTCATTGTTCCCTTAGGGTTTTTTTCATTGTTATCAAATTTCTTGATGCTTATATGAGACCCATCTGGCCAAAACATTACAAGAACATTAGATATGAAATTCAGCTTTATAGTAGTCTGTTTGGTAGTCTTGTAATTGAGCTTTGCTGAGTAGTTCAAGTATCAATGCACCAAACAATATTATTAAACTACTATTGCTGGATAAATATAGCCAAAATTTTCTAGATTGATTATTAGTACCTTTTTCTAAAGAAGTTTGATATACAATAACCATTTTTCATTGTAGTTTCAGAGTTGATTTAATTTATTATAAACTTTAGATACACTATTATCCTGTTCTAGTTTTTATAAAATGCGGTTTTCCGGGTTCTGTCCGCCCGTTAAGTATAGTCCACACCAGTTACTGACAATAAATCTTACGCCGTCTTTTGGCCTTGAAGACCCTCTTAATAGGTCAAAACATTCGAGCAATCATGAACTTAAATTACGTGAGTAACCCGGTTTTGGTGAGATTTTAGTAAATTTTATTGCAAAGATTTAAAGTCTGCTATCAGTTATCCCTTAACCTGAATTTACACTTGCAAGTTATTTAGTTTTGAACACAATTGCGAGTAAGGCTGAGTGGCAAACAGAGTGTCTGCATCTTGTTCTTGCTTACAAGTGTGTTTCAAAACTTGCTGCAATGACTTGCAGGTAAATCTGGTTTTAAGGTCCATAGCATAGCTCTGGTGGAAAGTCACCCTCAGAATGGTAGGTAGTTGAGAATAGGCTGATTAAATCATTTGAATTTTAATATTTGACAAAAAACTTTCATTCCAACAACTTAAATAAAGTACTTAAGTGAAGTGTTATTGTTAGTAGATCCAGGCTTCCTCCTAAGATTGCCATCGCATGCCGCCTACCGCGGTTACCGGAACAATTAGTTTTATGATACTTATGGTCCTCACAGAATGGCCATGAGATCCTTATTATCCTATTAAGCACCATACGGCAGTTACCTGTTAGTACGAATCCCACATCTTATAGTTTCTAGGTGACTGACTTGGGGTCGCCAAGTGGAAAATTGTCCTTACGCGAAGGACTCCATACATAACCAATTTACACCAGGCCTAATATCCTGAACTTCGAAATCCGCAAATTTTGATGACCTGTCTCTGACTCTTAGGCGTCAATAGAGTGAAAGAGAAAAATCCTCAAATTTTGCGGATTTCGAAAAGGGAGATCAATAGGATATTTCTTAACGTTAAATATAAATGTAATAACTGTTATTTAATTACTTAGTCTTCTTGCTAGTTCATATTGTATCCAATATATTTAAATAAATTGATTGCTCATTGCATGTAGTTTTTGACCTATATAATTTTTTGCTAAGTAGACGAATTAAAGGTATTTTCAGGATAGCAGGTGCATTCCATGAGATAGTCTACTTAGTCGGGAATGTGACGGCTATGACATCTAGCTTTTAGATATATAAACAAAGTGCGAGAATTCTCAATCTATACACACACCAAAACTTGAAAAGGTCCTAACTTACTCAGAAGTATGATAAAAACGACCATACCTACCCGAAATTCGGGTGGAGTGGTTTTAGGTAGCTGCAGATCAGACAATCCAATTTTTCCAAACTTAGTAAGGTTCTCTGAACTATCAGCTTCAGATTATTTATACAGGAATTAAAAGATCTCATCACACTTTTCACTTATCAATTTCAAAAACTCTTCTTCGTCGTGTCAATGTCTTGTTTTATATCAGGGTTTTGGTAAGATCAGCAGCCTTACCGCGAATTTCGAAATCCGCAAGTTTTGAGGATTTGTCTGTGTCACTCTAATGATGACGATGCCTTGGATTGGTTGGAGTGTCAAAGACAAATCCTCGAATTTCGCGGTAGTATGCCAGTTTTTCGTATGTCTCAGGTCTCAGTTGGTAATTCGTTGTTACAAAGAAAGGAAATCATTTAGAGCTTTTTGATAGTTATTTCTAAATACTTAGAGCAATAGGTACTTTGCTTTGTATACTTACTTTATAATTGGTCGCTGTGAGTAGGTATTGAAAGTTTGTTATGATTATTAAGTGTTTTTATTTTAAAAGCATCTGCTGCTACTCTGGTATAATTTAGCGGCTGCTTCTTATTGTTACTTCTTATGAACTTAGTTTTCATGCAGTGGCGGCTGCTGACTTCGAGAACCGGTGGTGCACTTAGTATAGTTAGTATGGAAAATAATGTCGTAATTAAAAAATGCCATTTGCACATTTATTTTCACACGTTTCATAAAATATTATTTTATTTACTATACCTACAGTTTTAATTTGTAATTATTAAATTAAGAAATTTCGTGTAATAAACACTAATAACAAACAGAAACAACAAGTGCAAAGATATTACGTCTCTCCGGCCGATGCGCGCCGCCTCGTGTCTAGTCGGGAACTTCCGGAAGTCATCGGCACCGCCCAGTCGGGACGGCGCTCCGAATTCGCATATTTCTTCATACAGTTTGTACGTAGCATCTTCCGTCTCACGCGCCAGAGGTGTTTACGCGATTCCTATACAATTTCGACTTGATGACGAGTGCGCTCCGCCGAGCGCACGGATGACTTTTAGTACGCGCGAAAAAAATAATTTAACGGACTTCGCCACAGTGAATGGCTCTATAGATTTTTAAAAATATGAAAATAAAAATATAGGAATGTAGTATGGATGGAATTGGTAATTTGTTAAAAATGTTTATAGATGACGATTCTGTTAAATTTTATGGTAGTGCAGCGCACTTAAGGTACAGCCGCCACTGCTTTCATGCTATTGGTTTTGCAATAGTTTTGAACGCCAAATTACTTCTGTTTCCGTAACTTTAGTAGACAATGTTTTGTAACATTAGAATATTATTCAATAATAATTATAGATATGACTTTTATCCCTAGTTATTTCCTGTTGGTGATTGTAACATAAAGACAATAACAATACATTTTGACACTTCTGTCACCATAGTCGACATTAGGGCAACATCAAAGGTACTTGTCTATGCTTTGGTAATACTGGTAATCTACTACTGATTGGTTAAATTTAATCATTGGATATTTCAGTCCATCTCGTCAGTTAGTGCCTTAGATTTCACTAACCCTTTACCCTGTTAAATCAAATTAAATATTAGTCTTGAATAAAACGATATAAATACTCTCATCATTGGTATTTTCATATCACTGTCCACTCTTAGAAAATACACTATACACCAACCCCTATAGAAAGTATAGAAGTCCGATTCATCTAAACATTGTTCCAGTTAGGATTCCAATTATTTCTAACAATATGTATTGATATTGTAACACCGGATGCGGTCTACGGTCAGGCCTGTACTTTAAAATAACATTGACCTTACCACAGAGCGCAGCCAGTGTCAAAGGTCAGTGGCAAAGGTCTATTTGTCAAATCAAAAGTTAAAGTTCACTCCACAATGATAATACAAAATTATGTTCCGTTTTTTATTCAATTTCATGCACTAGGCTGGTGAGGCTGCGCCAACATCGAGTGCTATCGAGTATTACATGAAGTCTCCGAAAATCTCTTAGTCCGCACCCCATAATTGCCTGTATTCACTATATAGTTACCTACTATGTTCTTTAGATTTAGCCATGATGGTAATAGGTATGCGAGCAGATCAGGCAGAACAAAAAAAACTGACAACGCATGGTTCGGTCTGAGGCTGAGGCACGCTTGCCTTGATTGGGCAAGGATTTGCTTCGCGAGCATCGCCGCTTTCTCGGTGCAATTTCCCATAAGTCTTCTAATTTGAGCAACAAATCTAAGTGTGGCTCACTGTTCAAGTCAGGTTGAAATACCGTAAAATAATAATATCTTTGGTGTGGACGCTAAAATAACTTTGAATACAGGAGGTATGTAAACTATTGGAACCTAATTTCGAAGTCGACACATAATAGAATTATCCTGTGACTTACTGAATTTTATATTGAAATCATGAAGTGAACTGAAACTTTTAACCAGTAGTGTAGAACGAACCACAGTCTTCTGAACGTTGCGAGAGTATCTTGAAAAGCGACTCAATTTATGTTATATGATGCATCGAGCTAATTTCCCTCGCGAGGCTCGTATTACAATGGAGTGCGCAGCAGTTTCCATTAGCTAATGCTCAGTACCGTACCCTAGTATTCTTTCTGTCACTCATTCTTATCACTGCGGCAAAGACAGTTGCGTTTTGGTCACGATTGAGCGTTAGCTACGGCTAGGCTACGCACTCTAGAGGGCACTATGAGCACCTGAATAACATGTCTTGACGTGTCCAGGCTCCGGCGGCGGCGGCGAGGCGGCCCGCGCGCCGGCCGGCGCCGCGCGCGGCCGCGAGTTCAAGGAGGGCGCCGGCTTCGCGCGCCGCCGGGGCGCCATGCGCCGCCGCGTGCACCAGGTCAACGGACACAAGTTCATGGCCACCTTCCTGCGTCAACCCACCTTCTGCTCCCACTGCCGCGAGTTCATCTGGGGGCTGGGGAAGCAAGGATATCAGTGCCAAGGTAACTTATCTAGAGGTTAGACTGCAGCATTGATATCTCTTACCATAGGGAGTGACAGTCTACACCAGGTCAACGGACACAAGTTCATGGCCACCTTCCTACGCCAGCCCACCTTCTGCTCCCACTGCCGCGAATTCATCTGGGGGCTGGGGAAGCAAGGATATCAGTGCCAAGGTAACTTATCTAGAGGTCAGACTGCAGCGTTGGTATCTCTTACCATAGGGAGTTACAGTCTACACCAGGGCAATGGACACAAGTTCATGGCTACCTTCCTGCGCTAGCCCACCTGCTCCCACTGCCGCGAATTCATCTGGGGGCTGGGGAAGCAAGGATATCAGTGCCAAGGTAACTTATCTAGAGGTCAGACTGCAGCGTTGGTATCTCTTACCATAGGGAGTTACAGTCTACACCAGGGCAATGGACACAAGTTCATGGCTACCTTCCTGCGCTAGCCCACCTGCTCCCACTGCCGCGAATTCATCTGGGGGCTGGGGAAGCAAGGATATCAGTGCCAAGGTAACTTATCTAGAGGTTAGACTGCAGCGTTGGTATCTCTTACCATAGGGAGTGACAGACTACACCAGGTCAATGGACACAAGTTCATGGCTACCTTCCTGCGCTAGCCCACCTTATGCTCCCACTGCCGCGAGTTCATCTGGGGGCTGGGGAAGCAGGGATATCAGTGCCAAGGTGACATATCTAGAGGTCAGACTGCAGCGTTGGTATCTCTTACCATAGGGAGTGACAGACTACACCAGGTCAATGGACACAAGTTCATGGCTACCTTCCTGCGCTAGCCCACCTTCTGCTCCCACTGCCGCGAATTCATCTGGGGGCTGGGGAAGCAAGGATATCAGTGCCAAGGTAACTTATCTAGAGGTTAGACTTCAGCGTTGGTATCTCTTACCTACCATAGGAGTGACAGTCTACACCAGGGCAATGGACACAAGTTCGTGGCTACCTTCCTGCGCCAGCCCACCTTCTGCTCCCACTGCCGCGAATTCATCTGTTAGCTGGGGAAGGAGGGATATCAGTGCCAAGGTAACTTATCTAGAGGTTAGACTGCAGCGTTAGTATCTCTTACCATAGGGAGTGACAGTCTACACCAGGTCAATGGACTCAAGTTCATGGCTATGGCTACCTTCCTGCGCTAGCCCACCTTCTGCTCCCACTGCCGTGAGTTCACCTGGGGGCTGGGGAAGCAAGGATATCAGTGCCAAGGTAACTTATCTAGAGGTTAGACTGCAGCGTTAGTATCTCTTACCATAGGGAGTGACAGTCTACACCAGGTCAACGGACACAAGTTCATGGCCACCTTCCTGCGCCAGCCCACCTTCTGCTCCCATTGCCGCGAATTCATCTGGGGGCTGGGGAAGCAGGGATATCAGTGCCAAGGTAACTTATCTAGAGGTTAAACTGCAGACTGCAGCGTTGGTATCTCTTACCATAGGGAGTGACAGTCTACACCAGGTCAATGTACACAAGTTCATGGCCACCTTCCTGCGTCAACCCACCTTCTGCTCCCACTGCCGCGAATTCATCTGGGGGCTAGGAAAGCAAGGATATCAGTGCCAAGGTAACATATCTAGAGGTCAGACTGCAGCGTTGGTATCTCTTACCATAGGGAGTGACAGACTACACCAGGTCAATGGACACAAGTTCATGGCCACCTTCCTACGCCAGCCCACCTTCTGCTCTAACTGCCGCGAATTCATCTGGGGGCTGGGGAAGCAAGGATATCAGTGCCAAGGTAACATATCTAGAGGTCAGACTACAGCGTTGGTATCTCTTACCATAGGGACTGACAGACTACACCAGGTCAACGGACACTTCATGGCTACCTTCCTGCGCTATCCCACCTTCTGCTCTAACTGCCGCGAATTCGTCTGGGGGCTGGGAAAGCAGGGATATGTGTGCCAAGGTAACTTATCTAAAGGCTAGGCTGCGGCGGGTCAACGGACACCAGTTCATGGCCACCTTGGGCTGGGGAAGTAAGGATATCAGTGCCATGGTACCTCTTACCATAGGGAGTCACAGTCTACACCAGGGCAATGGACACAGATTTTTGGCCACCTTCCTGTCGATATCAGTACTTGAAATAGTAAAATCTTGACTATAACCACAGTCAGTTTTAAATCAGGCTCTACTAAGTAAAATTGATCAAAACAGCAATCAAACCACGCAGTTTCGTAACAGTTATCTATTATCAATCTTGATTATTCTTTTAGTGTTACAAAAGGACCATTCATCAATAAGGGCCTTAACTGTAGTCCACTATATTGGATTATTTTGTTGCTATTTCTTCTATAGAACGTAAAACTTTGCAATGCAATTAGGCGACTGTATTTCTTCTAGCATGAAGAACATTAACCAGCGTATAGCATAGAATGGATTTGTATATCATGACTGCGACTTGTTTCAGTGTGCACCTGCGTCGTCCACAAGCGCTGCCACTCATCCGTCGTTACCAAATGTCCCGGCATGAAGGAAGAGGTGAGATCATGTGCCATGACGCTCCGGTATCAATGAGCCAACTTGACATTTATTATATTAGTAGGTACTTTATTTTATAAATGCACAACTTAGCCGGCTATTAGAATAAACCATAACTGTCTATATCGGAGAGAAATATAGAGAAAAGCCCATTTAAAGTTTAAAAGTACTTAGATCGTGAATTTTGGGAACTCAGCGACGAGGTGTCCTTATCCAGAGTAATACTTTTAACTTTAAAAAAGTGTCTATTACAAGAAAATATGATAAACAGAAACCATTCAAAGAAATATAAATTTGGTTAACTAATACACAAATATCTCGCGGTTTCACGCTAGGCAATGTCTGTCCATTGGCGGCAGACGGAAAAAATTAAAACTTGGAAATAAAATTGGAATTTATTCTGTGTCTGTAATTTGTTACTGTACCTTTCAAATAAAAATAAAAATAAAACTGCGTTTTTTTTTTTTTGTAAACTACAATTTATGTACATAGATTAAATCTAACTAATCTACTTAACCTAACCTATATCTAAGATTGGCCCTTGTGGCATTGTACCGAGGATGCTGGCGGCATTTCCTCGCTGTATCGCAATACTGATGCGTTGTGCGAGGAAGTCGCCAGCTCTTCGGTCTTTAGTTACATCAACCAGACGTTTCGCGATCTCAGCAAACAATTTGCGTGCGCTGGGGCCCCAAGAACCTAAAGTTTTACTGCGTTTTCATTTAATTTGACATATGTTTATATTTACAGCAACACAGTGCCGTAGGCGTATCCGGCGGCCAGCGGTTCAGTGTAAACGTGCCCCACCGGTTCGTGGTGCACTCCTACAAGCGGTTCACGTTCTGCGACCACTGCGGGTCCCTTCTCTACGGGCTCATCAAGCAGGGCTTACAGTGCGAAGGTGAGCCAGGCCAGAACCTGCCCCACCGGGGCGTGGGGCACTCCTACAAGCGGTTCACGTTCTGCGACCACTGCGGGTCCCTTCTCTACGGGCTCATCAAGCAGGGCTTACAGTGCGAAGGTGAGCCAGGCCAGAACCTGCCCCACCGGGGCGTGGGGCACTCCTACAAGCGGTTCACGTTCTGCGACCACTGCGGCTCCCTTCTCTACGGGCTCATCAAGCAGGGCTTACAGTGCGAAGGTGAGCCAGGCCAGAACCTGCCCCACCGGGGCGTGGGGCACTCCTACAAGCGGTTCACGTTCTGCGACCACTGCGGCTCCCTTCTCTACGGGCTCATCAAGCAGGGCTTGCAGTGCGAAGGTGAGCCAGGACAGAACCTGCCCCACCGGGGCGTGGGGCACTCCTACAAGCGGTTCACGTTCTGCGACCACTGCGGCTCCCTTCTCTACGGGCTCATCAAGCAGGGCTTGCAGTGCGAAGGTGAGCCAGGACAGAACCTGCCCCACCGGGGCGTGGGGCACTCCTACAAGCGGTTCACGTTCTGCGACCACTGCGGCTCCCTTCTCTACGGGCTCATCAAGCAGGGCTTGCAGTGTGAAGGTGAGCCAGACACCTTTGTACATAAACGTCTCCTAAATTAACAAGCTGCTAAGTATTGTTTGTCCCCTTTCTATCTTATAAATATGTGTATAAGACCGAGAGGGACAAACAATACTTAGTGGCTTGCTACGAGTAAGTTACGAGACTAGAAAAGGGGGGTAAGTAGTTATAGGGCAAGTTTGTCATTTTTTTTTCTTTTTTTTTTGTCATGCAATAAATTTTTGCGAACGAGTTAACGCTCACAGTCGGTTTGGTGCAACTCACACTGGCGTAAAATACGGTACGTATACGATGCGTCACAGCGATCCCGTAGCCTCGCCGCTTTTTAAACTCCTGAGTGGGGACGGAGAACTTGCGGTAAAAACGGTACGCGTACGACACCTCATAGAACACCGTACCCTCGCCGTTTTTGAAGCTCCACGTAGTCAATAAAAAATGTGGTCTACCACTTTTCGACTTTAATACCACTGAATAGAGTCGAAAAAAGGTAACCATATTTTTTTCCCAAACATGCAATTAAATATTGTCTTTACATTCCTTAAAATAGACTCGGAAGTATCGCTTTTAGGGCGCAGTAACTCACTGGGATGGAAATGGAATTTCATAACACTTTTCAGGCCAGCAAAGTATTTTTTTAATTTGGACAATATTGTCATTTTTTTTTTTGTATTTCTTTGTATGTTTGAGAAAAGCACTAAAACGGATTCCCGGCCTCGTTACCTATCCGCCGGCCGTATATACCTCATTTTCCCGGCCTCTGATGTAATGTACTATTGTAGACTAATATCACGAGATAAAAACTCCGCATACGATGCGACGCAGTGATTTCATACTATCACAGTTTTAAATCAATAGTGTGGTCGCATTAGAATTCACACAATTACCGGTATACCGATTTTAGGGCATTTAGTTTTCTTACATTTATGTTTATTTTGTGTTTTAATGTAACATACACATTGTTACAAAATGGCAAAAACGGAACCCTTATAGATTCGTCGTGTCTGTCCGTCTGTCACAGCCGATTTACTCGGAAACTATAAATGCTACAGTAACGAAATTTGGTAAGGATATGTGTTGTATGAACCGCTACAGGATTATGATACGAAATTGTAAAAAAAACCATTGGGGTGGGGGCCCTCCATACATGTAACTGAGGGATAGAATTTTTTTTTAGTTGTATATAAACGTGTGAGGTATTAATAGAAGGGTATTTGAAAATGATATGAAGGTTTATAAATCTCATTTTTATTTAAGCAAATCGTTTTCAAGATATCAGCTCTCAAAGTCTGAAAAATGTGTCCCCCCTCTATTTTTTAAAATACGCGATATAAAATTAAAAAAAAAAAATGTTTTGGACGTTAATAAACTCTATCAACAATTTTTGGTTTGATTAAATTATCTTCTATAGTTTTTGAGGTAGGTTGATTTAACTGATAATAATAATAAATTGATAATGGTACGGAACCCTTTGCGCGCGAGTCCGACTCGCACTTGGCCGATTTCTTTCTTTCTTTCGATGTACTAACGGGTGGCTTGTTGCAGTGTGCTCAATGAACGTGCACAAGCGCTGCCAGAAGAACGTGGCCAACAACTGCGGCATCAACACCAAGGCCATGGCCGAGATCCTCTCCGAGATGGGCATCTCGCCCGACAAGAACCCGCGCCCGAGGACCTCCAAGGTATGAGGTTTTTGATACTTGTCCTGCCGCTATGCGGTAGTGAGATGGCAGCACTTTGCCGAAAACAACGGAACATTTTTAAAATACTAACAAACATGATTGCAGTGAAATAAATCCTTTAGTACCGTTTGGTAGCCAAAGTAACTAAAATCCCAGTAGACAACTGGCTTTTAATCGGGACTTTACCAACTACCGATTTTTAATAGTACATTGTGCATCAAGGGAGATAAGTACGGAATTACTAACGGGAGTGTTAGAAGCCCGACGCCGTTAGGCGGAGGGCTTTTATGACTCGAGTTAGTATTCCGCTTACCGACCGTGATGCATACAATGTTTTTCATCACACTTGCCAACCAAAAAATAAGTTTTAGGACATAATATTATTAAATGACGTACTGACTTTTCTATTACTCCCTAGGGAATTTCACTTTTCTATTACTCCCACTACGCACGCAAGCAATGGCGCGCTTAGACAGCAAGTGTGATGAAAACACGTTTAAGTAATTGGCTGACGGTACTAAATGTAATAAATATAATATAAATAAAATAAAAATTCATAAACAAAAAATTACAAAAAAACATTTTTTATATGTACTTATACTTTTTAATAAACTTTTGACAGTTATAGATTAATCCTTATTAATATGAGGGTAAGGCTCATCATTTCTCTGTTTGTATTAATGTCATACATAACGTCGGGGATAGTGCAATGCCGCGTAACTAACAAATTTAATTAGGATCAATTTGAGTGTCTTTTGTTTGATATTGCAACTCTATCTGCTTTGGTAGTTACGCGGTTTTGCACTATCCCCGACGTTAAGGTTGATTTCTAAACTGTCAAAGAAATGTGCAACTATAGATAAATATGTAATGTATGTGTATGTATGTAATATGTATGCATCTCCTGATGTGTGTCGCAGTACAACCCGGTGCCGCTAGAGGGCGCCGGCGACGCGGCGGGCGACGCCGACAAGGAGCCGCAAGACAAGCACGACGACAAGGGTGAGACACACGCACACACACACACACACACACACACACACACACACACACGCGCACACGCACACACACACACGCACACAGTCGCACACACATACACGTGTACTCAATACTTATCCCGTCATATTTTCACGAAAACATCCGAATTCTGTGGCCTAGTGAAAAGACTTGTAAAAAAGTGTACCCCTTTATTCATAAACTTTGCTAGCCGCTAAGTATTGTTTATCCCTTTCGGTTTTACTAATATGTCCACAAGAGTGAAAGGGAAAAATAATACTTAGCGGCCTGTTAAGTTATGAAATGAAATGAAATAACATTTATTTATGACAAGCACGATGGACATATACACATTTACAAATAAGTACACAACAACAGCTTGCCACAAAAGGGTCACAACTCAGCATGTAGCTGGCTAGGCCAGCGCTGTTCTTCCGTTGTGACCCACCAGGTACGTACACTAAGCCGACAAGGCGACCACGCTGACAAACAAGTGACAACAAACACAGATAATTTAATTAAATCCATAATAGGCATGATGACTGGTAAGTCAAATCAGCATCTTAATGTTAAATAAATTATTTTAACTACAGTCATCACCCCTATTACAGCCTTAAAAAACTAAACTTACAACATGCCGGTATATAAGGTAAAATAAAAAATAAAAATTTACAAAAGTAAGTAGTTAAGAAGAGTTTATGAATAAGGGTACTCACTTAATTTACAAGTGCATAGATAGGTGGATGCACCATTTTTCCAAAAGTGCCGACAGGCTATACCTACTTTTACTAGGGCCAATTAGCTTCAATGCGATGTATGCTGAATCACATTGTGACAGTAATATACATTACATACTTTGAAAGAATATACCGCAACGTCTACATCTGTAAGTACGTTGTTTGTCCTGTGTTGTTGAATGTTCTTAGTTAAGGCAAAGTGGGTCGAATGCCGAAATTTAACATTTTATATTCTGTATAGAATTCTGTAGTGTTCAAGTCAATAAAGGAGTTCTTCCCTATTGTAATTTTCTATGAAGCATTCCGTTAGGGTTCGCTACCGTAATAATATTTTTTTAATTTCGTATGATGGCAGCAATCTCTAATTTTTAAATGTGAAAAATCAAACATTTTGAAAAATTTTAAGAATTTGAAACACCCTACTGAGTAAATAATCTTACAATTTTTTTATTCGTGCTGACCCACCTTGTCTTAAACGGTTACTTACCAGTAGCAGAAATAACATGCTAAAGTACCTTGAAAGTAGGATTTTGCAATTGGGATGATGACTGTAGTTAAATAGCAGAAATAACATGCTAAAGTACCTTGAAAGTAGGAGTTTTGCAGTTGGGATGATGACTGTAGTTAAAATAAATCATTTAACATTATGCACGACATAATACACGAAGAAATTATTACTAAGATGTAGATTGCAGTAATTTTTGTACCGAACTTCTATTTAATAAATTGAAAATAACTTAAAAGCGTAGGTCATTTGGCAGTACTCAAACGTGACGTCACTTTGAGTATTTCATATAAAATTCCATAGTGGTGATCGTTTTGACAGTTCGAAAAAAGATGCTGATTTGACTCGCCAGTCATCATGCCTATTGCGTTTCTCTAGAAATCGGAATACATTTTTAGTGCTGCACCTTTTTTATTTAAACCTTACAACACCGATATAAAGCGTAATTGAATAGTCACCTGCGTTTCCTTGTTACTAAATGTTGTGATAAGTCATATTCCGCCACTTATTTGATTTTAATTAATTTCGTTTCATATCAATACCCACTTTAAATTCATCGCCAGTTGATATTGCGAACAACGTAAACAAAATCACTTGAAATATTCTATATTCTAGCAATATTTGCGAGCGCTTTAGTAAAAACCTCCCACTTTGTCACTTACCATAATGAATTAATTAATATTAGGGTTCCATAGCCTAAAAGGCAAAAACGGAATCCTTACAGATTCGTCATGTCCGTCTGTTTTTATACGAATTAAATGTCTAAGCGCCCTTTATGTCTAAGACTAGCGACAAAGTGGGGCGTCTATACTAAACCGCGCACATTTTATTATTTTAATGATTTAAGATAATGATGTGGTAATAACTTATCAACCACACTACGAAAACATTTCGAATTCAAGATTTGTTTACATAGGTAGTTCTCAATTTCTTTTAACAGTGACTTTAGCATGATATTTTTTTTATTAACATTACGTTTAAACTGACTTCGGTAAAGCCAAAACTTTTCCCCTGTTTGTTCGTCAATCTCTTATCTTTGTTAAACTGGCACAAGCAATAGAGTGGTCATTGTCAGTCGGAAAAACAAAAGTTGTCCACTCGGTGGTCAAAAGTCTTCATTTTCTTCGTCATTTTGTATAAATCTATCTTACGATTTAATTACATAGGGATGTAGACCGGGGAACCTAGTTGTACCGTTAATTGTTTTATCCCAAAATTAGTATATGAATTGCTTAACTTTGGTATGTCCACCGAAAAGACCATAGGTAAACTAAATCTGACAATGACCGAGAGGTTAATCGACAGAACAACGATCGAATATGTTCACGGCTATAATATTGCGTGTAACAAAATATAAATCTGGTCGGTAAGGGACCTATTCACGAGCATATTCTATTAAAATCAGAAAAAAAAAGTATCGGCCGCATAACTTATATGGACGATAAACAAAAACAAAACAGAAAAAATATAATTGTATCCTAATTCGTCGTAATTAGGTAATCATAGTGAATATGCCTTTGCCTTGATAAGCGTATTACCAATATTTTTGTTATATCCATAACCGAAATACGAAGAGAAGATAAGAAGAACCATAGTCAGTTTAAACTTCACATTTTTTTGTACTAATTAAACAAATTCATAATTATTCACCCCTAAATGTTAGCATGCATCGTTTTGTTCTGTTTCGTTAATTTTGTTTGTGTGTGATTTGTCGTGTTAGTTTTGGAGCTGCTAATGTCCGGGCCGTACGACTTCGCACCCCAGTCGTACGACTTCGTACCCCCGTCGTACGAGATGGTACCCCCGTACGGGTACAATGGGTACGCGCCGATGTCCGGTGGTGACCACTGGGATGACCTCAAAGACATTTTCACGTGCTACGAAGGTTCCTTTTTTTGGTTTGCACGCTTTTTTTGGTTATGGTTTTTTATTATTTAAGTATGCTTAGTTATAAAATGCTTTCAAATTAGATGGCCTCTGAATGTCTATAAATCAGTAACACAGCTTATTTTGGATTATTTTTATTTATGCACACATTATAATTATTTTTATCATTAGACCTATTAAATTATGATTATTTTGTGTTACACCAAGACACTAATATTATTATCCTTCTTAATATAATTTGTTTAGGACGTTTAATCAAAGAAAAAATACTTGAATCCAAACATATTTTGCGTTACAATGTAAATTTATTAATAGCGTTAATCTTAATTTTCCTATTTGTCAATTAAATGGCAGAAAGGTACAAAATTTAACAAAGGCATTATAAAATGTATACTTTAAATGATTGCCCCGATTTAAGGCGACAGTATCTAGCAGTAGGCGTTGCATGAAATTGGTGTGACAGTATGTCGCCGTGAGATAGATCTGTTGTCTTTTACTAACTATATTTATAAAAGAGGGACGGATAGTCTCGCGATGATATAATGTCACACCAATAATGTGCTAAGCTTATAGGCGAACTGTGTATCTCACTTGTCACTGTATAATAAATCTGTATTAATTAATCATAATCAGCAACAGGTGGCTATTTCGCCTGCGGGATATTGTCTCCTTACTTGTGCTAAAGAGACGATTGAAAAAATAAATAGTTAAGGGCTTATCAAAACTTAAATTACGATCGTTTCCATCGTATTACGAAAGTTAGTCATACAAACTATATGTCCTACAACTTTAGGCAGTACAAAAAGGCGGCAAATATAGAAACGTAGGTGCATATTGTTGACCGCCCAAAGAAAATATGAATTTTCCGCCTTTTTACTGCCAAAGGTTGTAAGACAGTATAATTTTAACGTACATTCTACCATGGAACCCTAGGCCATTCTGGAACCATTATCACAGTGACAACTAGTAAGAAATATCTTATAATATGCTTTTTCAAACATGCAATGAAATATTGTCTTTACGTTCCTTAAAATAGTCTCGGAAGTATCGCTTTTAGGACGCAGTAACTCATTGGGATGGAAATGAAATGTCATAACATTTTTCAGGCCTAGGCCTGAAACGTAACCTTTTTTAATTTCAACGATATTTTCATTATTTTTTTTTTTGTATTTCTTTTTATGTTTGAGAAGAGCCCCGGCGTGAAAATGGATTCCCGGCGACCTATATACCAACTTGGCCAGAAATCCTCATTTTCCCGGCCTCTGATGTAATGTACTATTATACGCGTACGCGTAATTTGGACATGGTTCCGGAGTGGCCTATGGTTCGAATTGGTTGACTATACAACTTTATTGCACTCCTAAAGTTGCTGGTATATTAACCCTTAATCAAACGCGAGTCACACCAAAATTTCATTGGTTTTGACCCTTTTCAGTGAGACACAAAATTAAAAATAAGGTGGGAAACATATTCCCATTACTCGATTAAGGGTTAACCAAACACAGTGGCTAGTGGATAGCGGATGGTATAATGGTGTCGTTGCAGGCGGCGAAGGCCCCGGCGCGCGCGACAAGGTGTCGCTGGAGGACTTCACGTTCATCAAGGTGCTCGGCAAGGGCTCCTTCGGCAAGGTCATGTTGGCCGAGAAGAAGGGCACCGACGAGGTACGTGTAGCGTTGAAAATCTACAGATTAAATCCCGTTACTTTCCAAACAGCTCGTTTTTTTCAGGATTGTTTCGGAAAAATCAAAGTTTCCACTATAATTTTCAACTCGAAATTATATAAATTAGGTGTAATTTTCACTTATACCAGGAGAATGCGATGTCATTGTGGAAAAGTCTATTGAAATAGATGGAAAGGATTGACAGTGACGCTGACATTTATTATTTCTGTAAAAACTCGAAAAAAAAATGGCAAACAACGAAATTTTCACACATTCCCGGAAATAGCATTTCTCCGACATTTTCAACGTAAGTACAGTCAAGGGATATAACGTATGCGGAATGAAATCTGCACAAAGTTTAATATTATATTAAATAAATGATATCATTATTATTTTCTTGAACATGTACGTTTTTTAATATCGATTTTAACAAGTATTCATGCAAGATAAAAACTACTTGAATCCAAAGTGTATAACTTTAGTTTTATGATGCTTTATCCATTGATGTCGAAAAAACAAATGTTAGCATTTTTCTTGCCTCTAATTTTATCTTCTGTAGGAAAACTTTTTAAATAAAAATCCTTTGCTCATTATATTTCATATTCTTGTTAATTGGTCTATTGATACTTACTTATTATGCTAAAAATATTTAATTGAAATTAGCTATAAGTCGTTCACCGTGACATCCGTTACTGAAAAAGCAGTGTTTTTTACACTTCTTGATCAAATGGCGAAGGCATATTTTCAAAGTTGTTTATTTTTATTTTCTGTGTTGATAGGCTTGCTCTTTGTTTATGTTTCGTAATGCCCATGGTTTGAGGATGTTTTTCATCAATTTTGTTGTCATATTTAGAAGTATTTCTGAGCTCCCTGTTCGATTTTGTGATTCGGGTTAACGTAATTTCCTTTATTCGAGCTCTTTCTGAAAAGTGGCTGTAGCCAAATTGTTACATTACACTAGGGTTTCTAATATAATTTATTGGAAACGAAAAGAATGCGAGATTTTTATAAAACAGTGTTTCAAATCTTGCCTTCTTCTAAAAAATCAGAATCATCGTCGATTTTGGCCTTAGCAAATGTGTCTTGTGGAAAATACATGCAGTTGTGCGACATTGTTCTACTCAATTGGCCATAATTTCTAAAGAAAGATGCCAAACCCGACAAAACTATCCAATTTAATTAACAATTGTATACAAATTAATTTAGCATTGAGACACAAGTTAAATTTATTTTTTTTATTTTGTTTTTACTTGTTCAAAATTTGTGCAAATTTCACTCCGCATACGTTATCTATGCACATTTTTACTTAAGTCTGGTGTATAAGGTTTAAAATTGTATATATATTTTTGTCCCTGACTGTACGTGCTCTCACAGTGTCACCTCACTCAGTTATGTCCATCCATCCATTTTGATTCAATGTAGATTGGCGATAGACTTTGGAAAAAACGACGGTGCGAGGAAAAGGATACTCTTGGTAATTTTTTTATGTCGATGAATCCTATTCCTATCCGGTAGGCTTAGCACATGATTGGTGGGGCAATATGTCGCCGTCTTCCCCGTCTTATACGTCTAACCGTATTTATAAAAGATGAACTATTGATTAGATATTATATATTAATATATTATGAGCAGTTCTATTGCAGTCGTACCAACTGCAATATAACTGCAATACGACTGCATAACAAAATTGCAGCCAGATTGCAGTTGGTGTGCGGTTGACCGAACTGCATGACAGCTGCAAGCGGACTGCACGACGGGTTTGCAGTTCTGATGCAGTTGGTCCAACTGCATCAGGACTGCCCCGGAACTGCCACTTTGCAGCTGGGTTGCAGTTGAAATGCTGTCCGTCTGAACGGGCCCTTAGATATACGATCGCAGAATTTGAATAAAGATTCATTTGACATTGACATTCCTATTTCGCAGGTGTACGCCGTAAAAGTCCTAAAGAAGGACGCCATAATCCAAGACGACGACGTAGAGTGCACGCTCACCGAGCGGCGCGTATTGGCGCTCGCCGCTCGGCATCCCTTCCTCACCGCGCTGCACTGCGCCTTCCAGACCCGGGACCGCCTGTTCTTCGTCATGGAATACGTCGACGGCGGAGACCTCATGTTCCAGATACAGCGCGCGCGCAAGTTCGACGAACCCAGAGCCAGGTGGGTATATTTGTAACAAGCGAAATCGTAATAAGTCTCGTTGTCTCCGAGGTTGACCCTTTGGCCACGCTTCTGGCACTCTGTGATTAGCTAAAGCGCGCGGGCTACGTCTATAAATTATTTTCCATCGATATTTGATGATAAGTCCTGAATATTAAGGAAAACATTAAAATCGATCTATCATCCAATAAGAAATACAGACAAAAATATCGCATTAACCCGGCGGGAGTGTGGCAGGGTATCTCATACCCTGCGTTTGACTTATGTCAATGTATTTAGAGTTTATTTTTGTTTAACTTTTTTTTCACCACACTCTCGCCGGGTTAAAAGAAAGAAAGAATGAAATTACATATATTTAACGCCACAAATAGTACAGTAAATAAAACACACAAAAACAAAAAGTAACAAAGTCATGACGATAAAAGGGATGCCCCGCTCTGCATGTTTAAACTAAAATAGTAACTAATATTTTCTTCGGTTACCGCGAGGATTACTCATGAAATAAAACTATGAAAACGGACAAACTCGCGTATATTAACTAATTTTAACTTCATTCCGATGTTTCAAACACTACAGGGTTCGTGCTCTGCGGAATGAAGTTAAAATTAGTTAATATACGCGAGTTTATCCGTTTTCATAGTTTTATTTCATAAAATAGTAACACTAAAATATTACAAACATAACTTAAAAATAACAACACGCCAGGCAAGCATTGAACGATGTATCTAATCTTTGAATTTGAATATGAACAATATGAACGAACTCAGAGCGAGGTGGGTACTATACTAGCCCCAAAATCGTCGAGCTATGATCTCTTCGAACTTTTTAATAATTTAGAAAACTGCTTACTTAAAATATTTAAGCTCATACGTAATTTTTAGGACTAAAAATTGCCCTCCATACGGTTTTTGCACGAATTATTTGAGATCTTCAACATTCATTCGCTCCATCCTGAAAAATATAAAGGAAATGAAAAAAAAACAACATTTAACAGACATACTTATGTGTACTACAAATACAAAAGTAATCAAACAAAATTATTTAGATTATTCTACAATAATAGTATTAATAGAATAAGCGGAATAGGGTATCAAGACAAACCACATTGGTTTAATGATACTTTTAAGGAAACTGTAAAATATTTTATAAAAAAAAATATTTAAAAAAATAAAAATAAATTACAAAGGCACTATTAAAATCTGTAAATAACCCCTGAAAACTTGTCTAGATTCTACGCAGCGGAAGTAACACTGGCGCTACAGTTCCTGCACGCGCACGGCGTCATCTACCGCGACCTGAAGCTCGACAACATTCTGCTGGACGCCGACGGACACTGCAAGCTGGCGGACTTCGGCATGTGCAAGGAGGGCATACTGGGTGAGTTAGTTTGATCTAAATTCAGAAGGGTTTTGTTAGGCTGATGATATTGTGTGATATTGGGAGTGCTGTCATCTTATTCGAGGTACAAGCCGCGAGGTGCGAGTAGGGCTGCCAACCGTCCCGCTATATGCGGGACGTCCCGTTTCTGGGGACTTAAAGTATGAGTCCCGCAAAGGGTTGGCACGGGACGCCGATTCTCCCGCTTTTCAGGGAATACTAAACTGAAAATACTGAAGCTATTAACAAAAATAGGCTTTACAAGACAACCCGTAAGAAGTTTGTATTTTTCTTTATATTTGCTGCTACGGAATCCGGGTCTGACTCACACTTAGCCGGTTTTTATCATTTAATACACTTCCTCAGGCGTCCCGCATATTATTTCTGAATGTACCGCATATCTGAGATCTTTGGTTGGCAGCCCGTGCGAGCCTCGCTAGTTGTCCCCTGACTGTAAACTTACTCGGTTATTAAAATAAATTTGAACGTTTGACTTTCTGATTAATATAAACTTTTCACCAACGTATAACCTACTGGAGCCAGAATATACTAGTAATAGTAATCAACTCAACAGTCTAGTGATAAACTTAGCAGCATCAATGATCAAAGTTTAGAAATAAAATTAAAACTGTAAACACTTTGTGTAACGATATCTTTTGTTAAAACCTTGATTCCAATAAGCTTATTTTTATTCTCTTCGGAATTGGTCCATTTGGACGTCCATACCCCATTACATACAACATAAACCAACTTTCCCAAATCAGAACTTGCATATTGTTAAAATGGTAATTAACTAATTACTAAACATACTATTAACCTACTGTTCTATAACGTCCTATGATTACAAAAAGCCCTGGAGGGGAACTGCTAAAGTTGGACCGTTTTCGGTCTGTAGCCCGTCTTTCCGAGACAGAGGTGCCCTGTGACCTATGATTATGAGAGCTGAGGACAAAATAGACTTACGTACTATTCGTAATGAATAGATATGTTTGGCATGGATTATAACTGCATAATTTTCAGATGGAGCGACCACTACGACCTTTTGCGGTACTCCAGACTATATAGCGCCTGAGGTATGTTCAGATTCTTATTATTTTGTAAGCTTCAGAAGTTTAAGAGTCAACCTACAATCGCTCAGGGGTAGTTCCGTGCAATAATTCTGTCGCACCAATCAAGAATCAATTTAGATAGAAACTTTTTTATTCGTACATTTTTATGTGTTTTCATTTACCGAATAATCACTCTTTTAATAATTACATTCAATACCCCCGTGTTTTTACTCCTCTGTGTTCTACCCCTCCAAAAACCATACTAAAAGCTATCATGTTTCATACTAAAATGTCTGCACTAATTTGTTAGGCCCTTATTTACGCCTTGTAAGTTTTTATGAACAACTTGTATACTCCTCCACAGTCAGCATTAAAGATTTCAACGTGTCTTATGTCCAGATCCTGCAAGAGCTAGAATACGGTCCATCAGTGGACTGGTGGGCGCTGGGCGTGCTTTTATACGAGATGTTGGCCGGCCAGCCTCCCTTCGAGGCCGATAACGAGGACGATCTCTTCGAGTCCATTCTCCACGACGACGTTTTGTACCCAGTGTGGCTGTCCAAGGACGCCGTCTCCATCCTCAAGGGTGAGTCCGACAGAGGCCGATGGAGGCCTCTTCGAGTCCATCCTCCACGACGACGTGTTGTACCCAGTGTGGCTGTCCAAGGACGCCGTCTCCATCCTCAAGGGTGAGTCCGACAGAGGCCGATGGAGGCCTCTTCGAGTCCATCCTCCACGACGACGTGTTGTACCCAGTGTGGCTGTCCAAGGACGCCGTCTCCATCCTCAAGGGTGAGTCCGACAGAGGCCGATGGAGGCCTCTTCGAGACCATCCTCCACGACGTGATGTACCCAGTGTGGCTGTCCAAGGATGCCGTCTCCATTCTAAAGGGTGAGTCCGACAGAGGCCGATGGAGGCCTCTTCGAGTCCATCCTCCACGACGACGTATTGTACCCAGTGTGGCTGTCCAAGGACGCCGTCTCCATCCTCAAGGGTGAGTCCGACAGAGGCCGATGGAGGCCTCTTCGAGTTCATCCTCCACGACGACGTATTGTACCCAGTGTGGCTGTCCAAGGACGCCGTCTCCATCCTCAAGGGTGAGTCCGACAGAGGCCGATGGAGGCCTCTTCGAGACCATCCTCCACGACGTGATGTACCCAGTGTGGCTGTCCAAGGATGCCGTCTCCATTCTAAAGGGTGAGTCCGACAGAGGCCGATGGAGGCCTCTTCGAGTCCATCCTCCACGACGACGTATTGTACCCAGTGTGGCTGTCCAAGGACGCCGTCTCCATCCTCAAGGGTGAGTCCGACAGAGGCCGATGGAGGCCTCTTCGAGTTCATCCTCCACGACGACGTATTGTACCCAGTGTGGCTGTCCAAGGACGCCGTCTCCATCCTCAAGGGTGAGTCCGATAGAGGCCGATGGAGGCCTCTTCGAGTCCATCCTCCACGACGACGTATTGTACCCAGTGTGGCCGTCCAAGGACGCCGTCTCCATCCTCAAGGGTGAGTCCGACAGAGGCCGATGGAGGCCTCTTCTAGTCCGTCCTCCACGACGACGTGTTGTATCCAGTGTGGCTGTCCAAGGACGCCGTCTCCATCCTCAAGGGTGAGTCCGACAGAGGCCGATGGAGGCCTCTTCGAGTCCATCCTCCACGACGACGTGTTGTATTCAGTGTGGCTGTCCAAGGACGCCGTCTCCATCCTCAAGGGTGAGTCCGACAGAGTCCGATGGAGGCCTCTTCGAGTCCATCCTCCACGACGACGTGTTGTACCCAGTGTGGCTGTCCAAGGACGCCGTCTCCATCCTCAAGGGTGAGTCCGACAGAGGCCGATGGAGGCCTCTTCGAGTCCATCCTCCACGACGACGTGTTGTACCCAGTGTGGCTGTCCAAGGACGCCGTCTCCATCCTCAAGGGTGAGTCCGACAGAGGCCGACGGAGGCCTCTTCGAGTCCATCCTCCACGACGACGTGTTGTACCCAGTGTGGCTGTCCAAGGACGCCGTCTCCATCCTCAAGGGTGAGTCCGACAGAGGCCGACGGAGGCCTCTTCGAGTCCATCCTCCACGACGTATTGTACCCAGTGTGGCTGTCTAAGGACACCGTCTCCATCCTCAAGGGTGAGTCCGAGCGAGGCCGAGATTCTCTTCCTTCGAAGACGACCTTTGTCGTCGTGTCGATGACTTGCCCGTCGCGTATTGCTCAAAATACTAGTTTCTGTTGCTTTAGTTCAAATTATTGATGCTCGAATAAAGAGAGTTAAACAAATAAATATCTAAAATGGAGAAAAATTAAAAGTACAAATCAAAATATTTAGTTAATAAATAATTTTATTTGTACTTTCGCAATATGTTAAATAAATATCTCTTTCGGTATATTTTAATTCCATGTGTCAGCCTCTGTAGCCTAGTTGGTAGTGACCCTGCCTACGAAGCTGGAGGTTCCGGGTTCGAATCCCGGCGAGGGCATTCTTTGTGTATTTATTTATCACAAATGTTTGTTCCTTGGTCATGGCTGTGTATGTATCTAAGTATCTATACGTATCTATCTATTATATATATCGTCGCCTGGTACCCACAACACAAGTCTTAATTGAGCTTACCGTGGGACTAGGTTGGTTTGTGTAAGATGTCCCAAAATATTTAATTTAATTTATTTATATTTTAAATGTGTTGTTCCAGGCTTCATGACGAAGAATCCGGCACGACGGTTAGGCGTCCTGGGCGGCGCCGGTGGCATCCGTGCGCACGCCTTCTTCAAGGACATGGACTGGGACGCGCTGCAGGCCCGCCGCCTGCGGCCGCCCTTCCGACCCAAGGTACACTCCGACACAAGGTACACTCCGACACAAGGTACACTCCGACACAAGGTACACTCCGACCCAAGGTACACTCCGACACAAGGTACACTCCGACACAAGGTACACTCCGACACAAGGTACACTCCGACACAAGGTACACTCCGACACAAGGTACACTCCGACACAAGGTACACTCCGACCCAAGGTACACTCCGACACAAGGTACACTCCGACACAAGGTACACTCCGACCCAAGGTACACTCCGACACAAGGTACACTCCGACACAAGGTACACTCCGACACAAGGTACACTCCGACACAAGGTACACTCCGACCCAAGGTACACTCCGACACAAGGTACACTCCGACACAAGGTACACTCCGACACAAGGTACACTCCGACACAAGGTACACTCCGACACAAGGTACACTCCGACCCAAGGTACACTCCGACACAAGGTACACTCCGACACAAGGTACACTCCGACACAAGGTACACTCCGACACAAGGTACACTCCGACACAAGGTACACTCCGACACAAGGTACACTCCGACACAAGGTACACTCCGACCCAAGGTACACTCCGACACAAGGTACACTCCGACACAAGGTACACTCCGACACAAGGTACACTCCGACACAAGGTACACTCCGACACAAGGTACACTCCGACACAAGGTACACTCCGACCCAAGGTACACTCCGACCCAAGGTACACTCCGACACAAGGTACACTCCGACCCAAGGTACACTCCGACACAAGGTACACTCCGACCCAAGGTACACTCCGACCCAAGGTACACTCCGACCAGTCGCCTCTAGGGCTGCCAACCAAAAACCACAGATATGCGGGACATTCGCGAATAAATTGCGGGACTTGGCTATAAAATGCGGGATGGGAACGACATTAACATTAAAAAACAATGCTTAATTTCAGATCGGTTCAGTTTAGATGCACCTATTGCACCCATCGCAATCATTCATATTTTGGCAGTATACACGTCCAGCGCACGGTGCTTGCGGACTATTGGTACGGATATCGCGGTACATTCAAATTAACAAGACGAAATTTTAAATTGCTTTCATTTACGTATTCATATTATTACTATTTTAGTACCTATTCCCTGAAAAGCGGGACAACTGGCGTCCCGCGCGAACCCTTTGCGGGACGCATATTTTAGGACCCCAGAAACGGGACGTCCCGCATATAGCGGGACAGTTGGCAGCCCTAGTCGCCTCACTAACCTGGGCGGCGCCGGCGGCATCCGCGCGCACGCCTTCTTCAGATAAACCACCACAGATGTAGATATTCAGTAGATGAAGTAAATAGCACCATTTGTATGGGAACCAAGCGTGCCGACTTTTTAGCTGTCACTGAGACGTCACGGTCGGCATTTAGTGATGGGAAAACCTAAACGCAGCAATGCAATGTAAACGCCGGTTTGTAACGTAATTCTATAGTTACTTAGATATATCCTTGAACGCATAAATAAAAATACAGAAATAATGATAAAAAATGAATTCACGCACAATATTTATTATTTACTTACGTGTGATGGGAAATATGTTTTTGTTTTTGTGCGCTAGAAATATTTAAACTGGGGCAGTTAATTATCATGCAATGAGGCATTTTGTATTTTTTTTCTTACGTGCGGCTTCAACAGCTGACGTATGTGGATTGTGGACCGTCATTAGAAACGGCCATCTCAGTGGCTGCCACTGAGTTCGAACACGCGAAGTAGATACAGTTGCTTCTTTTAGTGTATATTCATTTCTGTGTAAACCACACTGAAAATAATATCGTTTTAATTAAAGCGATATTACTGCGTACTTAAGAGTAAATAGGTATCTCATAGGTAAACGTGCTCCACCGTAGACTGCATCGTCACTTATTACCAGTGGGCATGATCGTGGTCAAACATCTACCTATTAAGAATAAAAAAAAACATGGTATTTCAAATTTCGTATTTGGTATTGGAGTCTAAAATCTCGAGGTAGAGTCTGGCAAATGAAAGATGAGAATGAGAAATGGCGGCAAATTCAAAAATATAAACTATGGTATCACTGGGTCGTACCCCGAAAACCAGTCCTGATACTTGTAATATATTTAAAACTTCAAATTATTTTGTTAAATTACCTGTATTTAGTACAATCCAAATTCATATACATAATTATATGTTAATATGAAAATAAATATTATCTCGTTTATTATATGTAGGTACATACATACGAGTAACGTTGCTGTTCCGTGAATCTTGGTCTGCGTGACACAATGCATTATGATGTAGGTACCTACAAAGAGAATAAAATCACTACGTTTTAAGAGACGGCACTCCCGAACAAGCCCAAAACCGAGTTATGAAGGTACTTTATGCCAACGTACAAAATATATGTCAATACTACCAACATAAAAAAGCAACACTAGAGCTCGACACTCACTACACTTGCTGTTTGTCGATATCGATAAAAGTGCAATATTTTTTTCTGCACCTACCGTAATAGTGAATTTATATTACAAAAGAATAATGAAAGGGTAAAATAAAATAATGCTATAACACAAATAATAGCACAGGCGTCGGGCTTCTAACACTCGTTAGTAATTCCGTACTTACCTCCCTTGATGCACAATGTACTATTATTGCACAGGTATTTTTATTTCATTTTCTTAGTAGGGTATGGGCCCAATCGTAAATATTATACTATGGAGGGGCGAGGAGTTAAGTTTCCGAGCTAAAACTCCGGCATACAGCAGTTCAAAAACATGGTCAGCCATGCGAAGCCAAGGAATCGTTGAACGAATAAAATTTCTCCAAAGATCTCCATCTGAAATAAAACGATTATCGATAAATTATGTTGCACTCTATTTGTGCATTAGCTTGCCTTATTTAGATAGATTTTATTTGCCATTGAAGTTATTTCTTATTTAATTAGTAACTGTTATCGTTTGCAGTTACTAATTATATATTCAATAATGAAATGAAAAAATAATTTGCTACTAAGATAAAATAATTTGATACTGACATGTCTGGATCAGGAGGAAATCTTGTGAAAAATACGCCAGAAGTTCGTTTTAATTCACGCCGAACACAACACACTTCACATTTCCTTATTGTTGTGCCCCCCATTTAGACGAAACATTTAAATATTTTGTATAAAACACAAAAAACATGAATCCGGGATCAGCTTTCATAATAAACAATTAGACGGTACGTTTCTGAGACTGACGTTTTACCTATTTAGATGGTAAATAAAAGTATAATACGTCTAAGTTTTAAGGCCAGTATGATTATGTGCTAATAAAATGCAACAGTAGGCATTTTAATTCTATAAGATTATATTTATGTCTCAATGTTGGTACCAAATGCTTTCATAATTTACCATAGTATGAAGTGTCGAGGGGCTGGGTACCTACTCTGAATGATGACCCATGTTATAAATCGATCCTCATATCAAATTTTAAGGTGGAATGTCACGGTCAGCTAGGCACTACAACGCCAATAGATGGCGTTATAGTGCCTAGGTGGCGCGAATTCTACGTATTTTTATATTTTATGTATGATAATAGAAATATTTTTAATAAGTAATATGTTTGCCGCAAATAAACTGCTGTTTCTAATGTGGCCAACTAAATTTCAGGTGAGGTTTAATTTACAAAATAAGTTTATTTGAATAAATACGAAACGCTGCCGCGGCTGCGAAGTGTGCACACACACATTCAAACCCTTAATTCGTTTACGAAGCCGATTGCTTATTTCGGAACGTGTATTGAACTTGGATTAGGCTAGTTGGATGACCGTCTGACGCACATTCATTAGGACCAAGGTTCAAATCTCGTAATTTCAATATATTTTTTACTTTACATTACATGACTTTTTATTTTTTTTAAGGTCTCTACCCACTAGACCGTAGCATACCATGACCGTAGCATGAACGTATCAGACACGGAATGTGAGACGACACGGACTACTATGCCCACTATAACGTATGTACATCGTTTCATGTCCGTGCTAAGCCCGTTTAGTGACCGTTGCATCCGCGTCGCAACCACGTATCATCCGCGTCGCAACTACGTATCATCCCCGTAGTATGAGCGATTCAAATCCGTCGTTATCGTTCCATTGTCACAGTTTTATCACTTGCAAATTGTTTTCGCGCCCTTTAGACTACTATCGCTGTGCTAGTATTTTCCTAGGAGTTTATTTCTACACCTATTTTTCTGAGCAGACATCGTAAACTGCGATCGAAATCCATTGAAGTACCTACTAGAGTTGTTACTGAGTCAAGTCAAAGTCAAAAATTATTTATTGAGTAGGCTTAGCAACAAGCACTTTCGAACCGTTAGTTATGCTACTTATACATAATATATGGCGGAATGTGTTTATTTATCATTAATATTATTACAGTATTAAATTACACTTATCATTGTTTAGGTAACCTAGACACTATGATATTAAACTAAAACTTCTTGGAATTGGTAAATATATTGTCTATATTATAAGAGTACCTACATATGTTCTTGTCATGATTGTCAATGTGACTCCGTCAAGTACTGGTTTTGTTTGATTATTTTTACATCTTCTAATAGTTTTGGAGCAATAATTAATTTTAAATAACAATGAAGCAGCTGCTAAAGAACATAGGTTTTTCGAAAAAAAGATATCGATTTTGTGTACATATTGTAATAAAAATCTAAAACCAATAAAATTTATTTTAGAAAGCCACATCAAAAGCATGGTTTTTACCATGTAAAAAAAGAAACAAGTTGTGCAATCTACCTGGATAAATTCGTTAAGTTATATGACTGTTTCAAAATTGATATTGCTTTTAATTATTTTGTTTGTAAGAAACGAAGTAATATTTCTCGATCTCGATGAAAATCTTCGGTTTGCGGGTTTACAATCAATTAAGTAAGTTTTTTTACAGAAAATTGCGATGCTGATTATATTGTTTGCGTTGTCTCGCCATAAGAAAATTATTACTCACTATCAAAAGTGAAAAATTTGGAGAGTTCTGGATAAAAATTGTAAATACAATACAAAAATGTAAAATAGAACCCGTATGCTCACCGTTTCGCCGCCTGCGCACACCGTACCGGCAACGTTGCGTGCCATGCACGTAGCGTGTCGGGACCGGCAAAATATTCTCGCCGACAATTCTTGCCGGTCCGTGCATGGCACGCGACGGTGTTGGCCGGCGACGGAACGTCCTAGTGGGCATAGTCTCATACTTTTCCATACAAAGAATATTTTTTTGTCTGATACGTTCATGCTACGGTCATGGTATGCTACGGTCTAGTGGGCAGAGACCTTTAATGACACTTTACCTATAATTACAATTTTTTCAGTAATAAAATAAATAACCTGTGGCCTATCCCACAAAACTTTACAAGCGTATAATTCTACAAAATTGTATAAATTCCAAAACAAATAATTGTCAATTTTGTACTTGTATGCTTGTAAAGTTTTGTGGGATAGGCCACAGTCCCTGAACTACCAACCTAGGTTTAATTTTGGTGACCTTATATATTTCCTCACCAAAATCGTTTTCAGGTGATG
>JALPQI010014839.1:0-31974 GCA_025490895.1 Thaumatotibia leucotreta
AAGTTGTAAAAGTCATTTATAGTTCAATTGATACTACTCGTATGCATTTACTCTTTAATCTGGATATTATTCCGACATTGTTTTTTTTATATTTAAACAAGTTACTGGGTGCATAACTGTATCGAAGGTCAGCTGATAATTCACCTGACTTCTTAGCCGACATAAATTTAACGACAATATTCACAATAATATCACTTTTAACTTTATACACTCTTTCAATTGACATATCGGGCTTGTCACGTTTTTCTTGTACAATTATTTTTAGTTCCTTTAATTTGACTCTGTGATACAGTCGACGCGAAATTAATATCCTTTCGGAGAGTAGAAACAGTTTGTTAAATTTTGAAGCGAATGTCATATTTGGAATCGATATGTTTGAAGTATATGACAATAATAATGATATAAGCTTTAGTGCGATGTTTCTCTTCACCGAAGGATGCATTCCTAGTCCTCCCGCGTTTCTACCATCAAAATACGAAAACACTGACGCACTACACTGTACACTTAAATAATTTCTAATACTAGCCTTACCCTAAGTGAATCAAAAGATTCTGATATGTTTCGTTACCTTGGTTGCAACTTTATCACAAGTTGGTTGAACCTAAATTAATTGATATAATAATTGATTATGTTAATGAGAATTGATATAAGCAATATACTAAATCTTACTCTAATATTGCTGGTATAGCATAGGATACATCATTATTTCATTTTTTAATTGTAAAGATATATTCACAGTCAAAGGCGACAAAATAATGGCAATGAACCTTATATACAAAACATATTAAATGTATTTTTGATAATTTTACTTATAATAATTAAGTGATACGATCAAGCGAGTACACCAAAAAATAATTTCGGTCACTTGTCAAATCACTTATTTACTCCTAGACAAAGTTTAGTCTTTGTCAACGCGGTGATATTAACATCTTTAACATGTGACAAAAATTACCTACAGTAAGTGCCAAAAGATTTTGTTAATTTATATGACATCTTAGGCCCTCACATAATTTTGAGTGCGTTGACCCCACAACTCCCCAAAACATTTATATGTAAAAATAAACATCTACCTTAAACCGAGACTATTTGCTACCTAGATTTGGGAATGTAATGTATCATTATATAGTTTGATCCGATTAAATACCTATATCTAGTCGAAGGCATAATCAACAGTGGTAGTAATCCAGAACAATACAGATCAACAAGAAACAGGGTACTGCTTGCCTCGCGTTCGTGTCTTCTTTTTGGTAAATTTCTGATGTTGCTGACTGAGATAAGTAGCTGCTGCGGAATATCAGTCAAAAGGTATAAATCTTGTCTTTCTTCTCACTTCACTTCCTCAGTTCCTTACAATATTGCTGTGTTATTTTTTTTATAAAGGTGTTATTATAATAATCTGGTCCTTTTATTTGAATATATTTTGCAATACTTTACTAGTATACGTGTATTCGAGTTGAAGAATACACTTCCTATTTTTGCAGAATTAGTCGTTTAAGTATACCAGAACAGCAATATTTACATTAATTCAGAAGGAATGGGCATGATTTATAGCAGTTTCAGTGTTTTCATACAAATCAGTTTTTAAGACGTGCCGAGGCAAGCAGCTTTACATTTTCTACTATCATACGATATTTATTACAAGCACAGCTATAATAGACATCTACTCAGACATGAAACAACCGCCGCCGCCGCGGCTCAGTGATCGAAGTTTTACCCAAATATTATAATTACACAACAAGTAAATTCAAAAAAGACAACAACACCGAATGAGGGCTCTAGAAGCCTTGCCGGAAGGGGTTCTTAACCGGGGCCGGTCCGGCGGGCGCGGCCGGGGCGGCGGCGGGCGCGCGGAAGGGATTGGAGGCTGGAGGCTGCGATGGCAGCTGCCGCGGCTGGTTGTACTGTTCCTGTTGCTGATACTCCTGCTGGTACCCTTGCTGTTGCTGCTCGTAGCCCTGGCTGTAACCCTGGTTGTTCTGGTACCCACCCTGCTGATACGACTGGTCGTACGAGTACCCACCCGCATCCACGCTCGTCTCCTGTACCTGCTGCCCACCCACGTTCGAGTACTCGAGGTGATTCTTATAGTCACCATTAACCGGCCGCTGCTCCTGTAGGCTGTACGTCTGGTACTCTTTGTCGGGCGGATCCGCCATCAGTATATTGGCTTCATCCTGGAACGGCTTGAAGTCGTAGATATGCCGCAGGTACATGAGCACCGGAGCGTACAAGAGATTACTGAATGCTATGAACAGATTAAGTGCTGTGAAGCCGATCGCTTCCACGACCTCGCCGGCAATTATAGGACCCACGGCGTACGCGAACGAGTATGAGATGTCAGCAATAGCGTAGATACTTCCGTATACAGAAACGTAGCGCACGTCCACTAAATAGCCTAGCGTTGGAAGCAAAGCTGTATCGATCAACGCTATTCCAAAACATATTCCGCAAATTGGAATCATCAGCATCTTGTATGAGTTCGCGAACGGGATGATAAAGCAGCACAATCCTTCAAGCGCTAACCCACCCGCTGCCATCAACCACTGGTGCTGCGGGTACTTCCTCGCCATCTTAACCGTTATTATAACTCCGAGCACGTGCGGGAAGAACGCTGGCAACCATATCATACCGATTTTCCAATTATCTTTCGTGAGATTATCTTCCATCCAAAACGAGATCGTTGGCTCGAGGAAAGCCAACGCCACGTTAGACATCATCAGTGCGCCGGCGCACACGGCGATGTACGGGTCCATGAGAAGCTTCCAGATAGGCGTACCGGCCGGCTTCGGCTGACTAGCTTCTTTTATTTGCGTTTTGAGTGGTTTCATTACTAGTAACAACATAAATCCGTCGAGAAGCGAAATTAGAGCGAGGATCAAAAATGGTACTTCTTTCCCCGCGAACTGATATAGCGCTCCTCCGAAAGGCGGAGCGACGAGGCACCCGAAGCTGATAAAGGCGAGAGCAATACCCAAGGCCTTAGACCGCTCCTGTTCCTCTGTGAACCTGTCGGCGATCATCGCCAGCCCCGCCGTGTCCGCGAACGCGGAGCCCACGCCCTGCAGACTCCTCGCGAAGAACAGCATGCTGTAGCTCCGACCGCACGCGAATATCGACGTAGACAAGAACATTATAATGAGTCCGATCATCATGGGCACATCGTATCCTATGCGGTCGATTAAGGCACCAGAAAATGGGTTGATCATGAGTTGAACGATCGCTTTTGAAGCGAAGAGCACGCCCGTGGCGGAGTCTTGGCCCTCGTGCGAGGCGGGGATGATTTTGGTCGGGATTATGGTGCGGTTGCCTTCTATGATGGGGGGGAGGGTGACGACGTGGTCGTAGCCCGCCTCGCCCCACGCGCCGATGTAGCGCAGATAGTCGGGAATGATGGGTACAATAACCATGTACAACATGTTGTCGAGAAGCAGCGCTATAGACACGATCACAAGGATAATCTTTCTTTGGGCGCTCGGCTCCTGAGTCTTCTCCCAGACTATCTCCCGCACTTCCTTCACCTCCAGGTTCACCATCGGGATGGTGGTGCTGTCGATCTTCTGCCATATTGATTGCGGTCCCTCTGCCATCTTGAAGGTTTGTCACAGCTCGGGCTAAATACAATGAGTGGCGCGAGGATCTGTTACCATGTTCGGAGGGGCTCGAGTCCCCGTTTTGTCGGCTGGTATCTCCGTTTCTCAGTGATCATTTGCCCCGCGTCCGACGCGACCCCTCGGGACTTCGGAACCTGACAACAAACAGAAATGATCATTTAATTATCATTTCATTGGCAAAAAGAAGGCGAGAATTGTTTCAAAAGGATTGTGAGTCGATCTTTGTTTCTGTTAGTTGCATGGTTCCTTAGTCCCGAGAGAATTCAAGATCTTCTATCCAAAGACGATTCAGAGTCCTTTTGAACAAAACACAATTAAAATTGTTAATCGAGGAAATAAATGTTTACGTTTTATGTTTACTGTATACGAAGCATTCATTTCAAGGTCGGTTTTTTGGTTTATATTATTTATGTACATAAAATTTTACAATTTCGGACATCATAAATAAATTGTGAAGATTGGGATTGCTCTTATAAGAAACGTAATTTGTAATAATACTAATCAAAAGTATAATATTATCATTTAAAACTGGTAGTCAGAATATCGATCTTATTCCACGATTTACTCACGAATAATTCTGGCGATCGAAGCCTAAACTCTCAAGTCGAGATGCGTTTTTACAATATATTTCTGGCTTCAATATCGAAGTACGTAACAAGTACGAATTCAGACCGGAGTGAAGGGTCGGAAGGAAATTGTAAGGAGACGTCCATCTTTCAATTATGCATTCTGACTGAGGCATAACGACCTGTTTGCAATCCAATTTTCGTAGGCGGTACAGGGGAATAATTCTGATATAGCTCACCAAGGGGCGAGACTCGTAGCGAGTCGAAAACCAAAACCTAAAACACATCAGTTTGTAGTTTATATTAGCTGTTTAGTAAATTAGTCAATGAACCAAAGCATTTTTTATATGTAATGTACTTTCAAATTTCATATGAAAATAGCTACGCTTACTCTTCGTTAGTTTACACATTACGGTAGAGTACCTTTTTCTATAAATTTATACTATCTACTGTTTTGAAACATTGTGAGAAATTTTGGATTACCTAATCGAGTTTTTGATAATCCCCTCCGTTGCTCAGTCGATAGTGACCCTGCCTACGGAGCTGGAGATTCAGATTGATTCCCCGTGAGGGTATTTATTTGTGTTTTTATGAGCACATGTTTGTATTCTATGTTCTTAACACGTTCATTGCGGTATCAGGTCTTAAAGATCCGATGATAAACTATCCCGCGGGGCGGCACTAAAAATACTGTTCCTACCGCTGGTGCGGGACATGTATCTTCTATTTGCAAAGGAGTAGAAATGAGACAAATATATTTTTGGAATTGTCTCTTCGAATATATTCCATCATCAGGATATCAGGTCCTTTTGACCTGATACCCGATGACCCGCTAAACGCACCAGGATTATGATTAGTTTAACTAGTGCCGCCCTTAGGTGCAGTCAGTGAAAACAATAGTCGACATTTTGTGGGTACTACGTGAAAAAAACGTGCAATCTCGAGTGCAATAAACATTATTTAAAAGTTGTTCCGTGGGTTAGCTGTGTTTGGGTCTTATCATAAAGCGGTCCAGACGAATGTTTTCAATGTCCATTGGGGACGTTAAGAATACCGTCAAACGTCGAAGAAATTATGCAGATGTTGATACCAGACCACCAGATAGACCTGCGCCTTTGACACCAGTTTATCGACTGCGTAGTACAGTAAGTACAAATAATAACATACATACATTTAATTTTAATTTAACTTTATATTAAATTTTGTTTAATATCGTTGATTTTTTTATCGTTCAGTTTATCGATATTTTACTTTCACAGCCCTAAACTTTTATCGATAAGTTAATCATTCAGTGCGGATATAGGGTCGAATGGATCTGACAAATTATTTTGCAGATTTAATAATCTTCTAATTCTTAGATCTAGAAACGGCTGAAGTTATATGTTGATGTGCTCATCGAAAGTGTATTAGAACAAAAAAAAGAAGGAAATCATTACTACTAGCCAGTAAATTACACTTAAAGACATGCACCTCGAACAGATCCATACGACCCTATGACGCTACAACTAAAAGTTCAGAAACAGGTCTAATTACCTGATACAGGTTCAATGTAAAGTACACGAAATGGACTGCCGCAATGAACGTGTTAAGTATATACGTAAGTACATATCGTCACTTAGTGTCCACAATTTAAGACTTAGCTTGAGCTTAGTGTAGGTCTAGGTTGATTTAGTGTATGATTATTAATTTATTAGTTGGATAAGACCATAAAAGGCCACGTTTCGCCTAAACTCGCTTCCAACGAGAATGGCTTCGCAGCGAGGAGCGTAATCGAATCTGTTTAGCGCAGTTTTTGTGCGAACATTGTCTTATTTGAGCTAAACGCAATTTATTGACGAGGAAAGGCTGAGGGGTGTTTGTTTCATACTGGTTTTCATCCAACGAACTGAATAGAAAACAGGGGGTTCTTTAAACAACCTTTTCGACACCATGTCAAAAACAAATGCTATCACACGGATCTTACGTTACTGAAGTTTCATAACTGAAGTTTATACAAGTGTGTGTGTCTAAGTACGTTGCGTTGCAAATGTGGACGATGACTTTAATAGGTATAGGTACTGATCTTAATCGGTGTTTGGCGTTTGACATGCGATGCGGATATATTTTAGTAATTCACGTGGAAAAGATTGATAGAAACGCTAAAATGCTGATGAAATCTTCAGTAGTTTGCTAGGGTATTCTACCATACTTAAATAACGTTTGCCACTGAATTAGAACCATAGAATCAAAGAAATAATCAAATAAATCAGGTCATTATTCAGAAACTAATGTTAGTGCCCGCCTGCCCGGGTTTTACCTTTTTAACATTCAACGATACTTATACAGATTTTGTATGATATGCAGTTTAATAACAGAGAAACACAATTTTATTGTGTCCATACGAAGATTTTTTTTACTACTATTTACAGTTTTATCAGTAAGGATAAGTACAAGTAACCTTAGGAATACTTCTTCAATTGCCAGTAGTACCTAGTAGACTTACTTACTTATCTACTTGTTAATTCAAATGTTCTTTATCAAATAACTTCGAATTACTTTTAGTTCACAGCAGTCGTTTATCGATAAACTTAATAAAAAACAGAAAAATATAATGAAAATGGAAACCTTATAAATCTCACAATATTCCAATACGATAATATGGCGGCTCATATTTCTTGATCTCGTTCAATCTTATGAAGCCTCATTCATGCATTACATTAAGAAGATCAAAGTAATAGGTAAAAGAAGTTCATGAAAGAACAAGCTTGGCTCGAGGAACTAATAGGCAATGTGTTTTATCTACTTTGTTATAATAAAGATACAGTAACATCATCCATAAGGTTTATCATATTTTTAATTACAGCATAATAAAGTCGAACAGGGTGCTTAGCCAAGTTGCCAATCGCTAGCGCTTGCTAGCGCATCGTAGTTTTCCCTCTTTGTCGCACTAATATGAAGGAGTGACAGAGAGGGAAAACTACGATGCGCTAGCAAGCGCTAGCGATTGGCAACTTGGCTAAGCATCCTGGTAGTCAAAATACATAGTTCCTGCAATATAGGTGCGGTTCGGTGTAAAAATTTATTTAACGTTTAGCAATGCGTAACTTCCTAAGTTTATAACCCTTAAATGTGGGTATTTTTATAGAAAAAAAACGCAAACTGTGAAAAAAATATAAGAGTTAGTTTTGTAACGAAATGTTAGGCATTAAATTATTGAAAATATAGGTTTGGTGTTCTTACTTATAGTAATATAACTAATATATTATTATAATAACGCGGCCATATTCTACATAAACTGATAATTAATTATGCATATTTGCCATATAAAATGATGCTTCCATGAGATTTTTTTAGGCATTCCTATTGTTAATTACCATTAACATTCATCACTTTATTTGCCGGTTTATAAAAGCAAACAGGATTATTATTACAGAATATAAAATATAAATATGAGTATGTTACAAGATAACCGAAAATGACTCCACTATTTATACCCACACAGTTCGTCAATAAAGTGGGAATGGTAATGACTCGATTGCTGCGACAGGAAAACGGAACTACCAACCCAAAAAAGTTAACCAATATCCCAATCTACAGCTAAACCATAGGTTCTCTAAGTAGTACCTTCATCATCGCCTGACTAGTTAATCCGTTAAGCCATTTAAAGTACTATTTATTAGAACAAAAGTCCTGGATAATCGTTCTGGCAGATCGCCAAGTGGGCCAGCCAAGTGCCAAGTGCGGCCAAGTTCTTGACATCGCCCGATGGCACACGTGCTTGACCCGGCCTTTATAATTTACTTAATAATTTGATATCCGATACAATGACGACTGTCAAAACAACATCTTTTTCCCCTCACTAGCTCGTAAAGTGCTCGTTTATCCTTTAATACGAACGTGTAAAAACGCATATTATTCACTTGTGTGGCAAAGTAAAGATCTTGGTTTTGGAATAACAAAACGTAAAATGCTCATGGAAATTGTTCCATATTAATGATAATTAAATAATTTGTTTGAGAATTTAGTGTAAAATACAAACCTTTATATAATATGATGATTTTAACATATAAATCCTAAAATTCCATAAGTAACAATTGTTTTAGTGAATGATGATAAGATGACTAGATGCAATCACAAAACGCAGAAAATGTCAACGTCAACATTGTCAAAGAATATTATAGGTTATAATCTTTATTTACCGACTCGAAGACGCATAAAAATAGTAAACTAAACAACTTTCAGGGTGTTCTGTTATAATTTTGTAAAAATAATGAATGAGAATGATTTAATAATGCATTGGCGTTGGTGTGCAACTACAGGAATGTGTTAAAATCGTGCTGCGTTTACTTTTTCGTGGTAAGTTTACTGCGGCAAAATCTTGCATTAAATACATGATGCATTTGGAAAATTATTATCACTAACCCGATGATGATTGTAATGTGAACAAATAATTACCTTTTTTGAGTTTCCTCGCTATAGTGAGGGGAAAAGTTTTGTGTTACACACGGGTGCAAATGTATTTTACTTCTCGTATGTTAAAACACTCGCTGCTCAGGATTCTATTTTAGAACCACTCGCTTCGCTCGTGGTTCAACAATAGAATCCTTTCGCTTGCTCGTGTTTAATTTCATACTCGCGGGTAAAATACAACTTTGCACCCTTGTATAACAAATAACTATTTTAACTATCAAAACTATCACTACTGTGAAGTTTCATATGAAGTACCTACACATACCAAAGTGACCTCACGTTTGTGTACTGCTAAATTGCCTACTCCTTTAAGTTCTCCAATTTTTTAAATCGAAAATCTATACAAAAAATACTGCAATAAAAATAAGTGACAAATAAATAAATCCTTACTAGCTTACCGCGGGAATAGATCGATTTGTGTTAAGATGTCCTAAGATACTTATTTATTTTTATTGCAGCGATTTTTGTACAGAACTAAGTTTGAATAAATTGGTCTGAGTGTTTTGTGCTGTTGAATTTTACTTGTGCTATAATATTGTATTGTTACACCCGTAACTCTAGAACAGTAAGAGTCTAGGTAGGTATCCAATCAATTTTGCCAGTTTTAAAACATTTTTTAAATATTTAGGAGTAAAGAAATTTAAATATTTAGGAAGCATCATTACCAATGACTCCAGATGCACTGCTGACATCATACAGAGAGAATTGCTATAGCCAAAAAAGCGTTCAATAACAAAAAACACCTTCTTAAAGCACGCATATCAAGGACTGCAAAAAAAACGCCTAATTAAAATCTACATCTGGAGCATTGCGTTATATGGGAGTGAGACGTGGACGCTGACACAAAGAGACAGAGAAAGGCTGGAAGCCTTCGAAATGTGGTGTTGGCGTAGAATGGAAAGGATCAGCTGGATGCAAAGAAAGATTTTGAGCAAGAGAGATTTTGAGCATGGTAGGAGAGAAAAGGTGTTTGCTAAAGACAATAGCGAATAGAAGAGGCATGATGATGGGCCACCTGTTACGACACGACAGATTCTTCATAAACATCCTAGAGGGAAAAATTGAGGGCAAGAGAGGAAGAGGAAGACCTAGACTAACTTACTTAAACCAAGTGAAGGAGAAAGTCGCAGTCGAGTCGTATAGGGACCTCAAGAAACTGGCAATGGAGAGAGAGGAATGGCGGTTACTCCACCGACAAGAGCAAAGCTCTTAAATTTTGATGATGATGAAAACATTTTTTACTTCATGCTAGCAATTTAAAGAAGGAAAGTTTCTAAAATTGAGAATGTAGGTACCCGGCAAAAGTTCTTGGAATTGATCTTCGCACATTTATTGCCACTTGATGAGTATCAAGTGGCATAGAATAGTAATAACTCATCAAATGGCATGGAATATTTGGACTGTCGCCAGTGTGTAACTCAAACGTCAAATGTCATGATCGTTGACTGTTAAGAAGTTTAAGAATATTGCCTAATAACTCCTAATCTGAAAGATAATGTTATCAAAAACCAGCTTGCATGAGAATTTACTCATGAAATTTTCCAGTAATTTTACTCAATTTTGAGAAGTTCTGTATCATACATCGCTACTTCATACCCGCAATTATATAATTCGTTTGAAACTGTAGCGTGCCCCACGGGTGATTACAATCGCCCCCTTTACGTGCCCTTTATACATGCCCTTGGGTCGTGAGTTCGTGCTAAGGGGACCGTTGCATGCTACAGCGGTCGTTATGTCGAGTTTTTCAATGGTCAACTAAAATAATTAGTATTTGAGTCAAGGTGTGTTTTGTTTCATGATTGAAGTGTAGAAACAGTGATTAGTTTAATTTGGTAGGAAATCAGAAATAAGTTTTTGTCGTGGCAGTAAGAATACAGCCTATTGTCTACCGCCTGTTGTCTACCTAGCAATGTAAAAGTTGCAGAACATTCCCAAAATTGCGGGAATATACTCGGAAATTTCCGAGAATTTTCATGACAATTAAGAGTAAGTTCTCATTTAGAATGTTTCTATGAGAACTTATAAAAATGTGTTATAAATAATTATTTTAAATCGTAAATAAGTAAACAAGGCAGTAAATATAACTCATAAGACATGTATGTAGTACGGTCTTGGCTTGATTAGACTATTTGTTAAGTTGAGATTCCCGAGAACATTGTCTATGCAAGTTTCGCAACTTATGAAATTTGTCCTCGGTGCAATGCTATATCTACCTCTAGTTAAGTCGCTATTTTCTCTGTAATTGTTTTCATTTATTGAGGCGTGCAATAAAGAGTTTTTGTATTGTATTTGTAATACAGTTTTCACCACACTAACTCTTTCCGCGGGTATCGTAAGCGGTAACTAAGATACTGAAGTGTCACTAATCATTCATTTATTAACGGTTGGTGATGGGCAGCACCTTCATCATAGTGGACACATTACTGCAATCGCCAATCTGCTTGCCTAGCGTGCCGATTATGCGTATTTACCTTCAAATGCGTTCTTACCCATAGTTAATACGTAGGAGAGGCTTATGTCCACCAGTAGACTGAGATAGGCTAACGATGAAGTTTTTGTCGAATTATTTTTGAAACAAGCTCTAACACCGATTGTACTATTTGTACTCTTTAGTCAATTCATCTCCTCATTAAGAGTCTACCTAACAAACTTGGTAGGATTACATCGTTTTGTCCCCAAGTTTCTTTACCCACTTTCGGAGTATTAGTACTCTATGATATTATATAATATAATATCTTGGGACATCTTACAGAAATTGACCTAGTCCCACAGTAAGCTCAATTAAGGCTTGTGAAGCCACACCACCCACACAACAACGACAACAACAAGCGTCGATATATATAATAGATGAATACATCGACAGCCTAGACCAAGAAACAAATATTTGTAATAAATAAATACACAAATAATGCCCTTGCCGGGAGTCGTATCCGGAACCTCCAGTTTGTTGGCAGGGTTACTACTGCAGACAGTTAGGCTGCATTGCATTGTTAAACGATTTACATACGAGAATATAGAGCATATTTATTTTGTCTAATGTTTATCAAATTAGTATATGAGACAAACTAGCGGTTAAGACCTTTTTAAAGCCCTCTCAGCCTCGGTCAATGAACGAAAGGTCTCTGAAGTGTTTGCGATCACATTACCCCAGGATCCCTTGGGTACACGTGATACCCCTTGTTCTGTTGAGGTACCTACCTATGCATACTACCTATGTCGGGAAGACTTTATGTGAGAGGTAGAATGTCATTATTTGCTGATGTGGACTATACTATTAGCACATTATTTTAAGTGCATTATTATGTCCTTAACATATATATCAACATGAAATTTAAATGATGATTTTTATTGATGAGTTTTATCACGAATTATTCTATTATTGATAAGATTGTACTTACTGAGTAGAAAAAGTACCATCGGCAGAAATGTCCCCATCCCCACCCACCAACAGAAACTAAACATGTCTTATTTAAAAGATCGAACTTGGTAACCTGATATTTGACATTTTTTTAGCTCGTTTTATGTTGTATGTTGTAATTTTAGACAAATTCGAGACTGTTTTGGATCTTGTATACTGGTGTAAATTGTAAAATGCAACAGAAAATTTATTTTCTCGAGAAACTATTGCAGACAAATAGGAAATCGCGTAGACACAGGCTGTGTAACACCTGCGGCAAATAGATTTACCAAAACCTTTCAAACAGAACGGCGAGACGGGTAATAACGTCGGCAATAAATAAATAAATAAATGAATTATAAATAACTTATTTATTTTTAATGGGATATTCTTACTCAAATCGATCAAGCTAGTACCATGATGGCTTGTGTAATAATCTCAATGTTTTATTGTTCATAAGGAAATAGGATTTCAATGTAATTTCAATTATCACGAGAAACTTATTGTTTCTAAACTTTGGGTTCTATACCAAAGCGCTAAAGCAATCTTTACGATGAGACTTTATCCGTCTGTGCTTTTTAAAAATCTCTTAAGTATTTGAAGCTCAAAATAAATGTAAATAAGTCTAAACCAGCAGACTCGCGTGACCTCGCCAGACTGGTCGATACAAACCGCTTAAAATAAACTGTGACATTAAACCACGCTCCAGAAATACTCCAGATTTAAACATATTTGTTAGGTATGTAATATAAAAAGTCGCTTGTAATATAGATTGGGTTTAGAACTCATATGCATTCGTTTTTATAAAGTTCTTGTATACCTGCCTGAAAAGCAAAGCTGTCACGCACAATAAAGATCTTTGATTTCTAGTTATCAATTCTTTACCTCCTTATGCTTAAATACCCTTTTCTTCTTTAAGACCGTCATGTTTCTTTGAATGGAAAAATCTTAATATTTACTCATTATTTTTAGGTAATACCTACTCGTAAGTACCTACGTCTAAAAGCATCGTGCCAAAAATTATTACTGACTCACGAATCAATTTAGTACAGCAAAAATCATATCTAAAGCAACTTGAATTCCTCTCTGAAAGCCCACTTAGAAATTGCCAACGCGATCTTCAATAAAACACGTTTTTTCCGATATTTATCTTAAAATTTGCCGTCCATGTTTGATATAATCGGGTCTTTAGCGGAGAAAACACCGCGCGACGGGGGCAGAATTAGAATTGGATGGGGCGCGCTACACTGAAAAAAATAATTTGTTAATGGTAACCGAACTTTCGTCAACCTGTAACTTAAAAAAAGTGACGAGCGAAGTAAGGCAATATCTTACTAAAATCAGTTCGGTTAATTTTCTACTAAACAATTGATGTTGCGTATTGCTAAACAATATTAGTTATATCGTGTGAAAACTGGCTGTTGTATATTACCATAAGTTCAGTTATATTTAGTTTACAATTCAGTTATTGTAGACGTGCTGTATGTTGATAACAAATTTACTGTTTGTCAAAATCTTACTGAATTCACAACTTACTTTAATCAAATTTTCTGCTACGCCTAAACCAACTGGCTCAGTAATGTTTAACATAACTTTTTTGTTACCTATAACCAATTTAGAGTATTATTTTAAGCAATTTGTTTCATTATATTTAACCAAATTATTTGCCTGCATGTAACCAAACGAATAGGTTATACACGACAAAAATACGTTGTTCATATACAGCCAAATGTTTAATTATTTTGACCAAATAGTTTGCCTACTTCTAACCAAATTAATAGGTTATACATGACAAAAATACGTGGATCATATACAGACAAATATCAAATGAGTTGTAAATAGGGCTCACTGCCTGTATAAAATCCAGTACGTCTCATCGTCACCTTTCGTATCCCCTGGGTGATAAGACGTACTGGATTTTATACAGGCAGTGAGCCCTATTTACAACTCATTTAACTACAAGTAGGGTGTATAAGCCACATCGATGATTACCCAAAAAGAAGTAATACTAAACGAGCAAAAAAAAGAAACATTTATTTTAATTAACTTTATTAATTGAAATAATAGAAACATTCATAGTCATTTATAAGAACGGTATAGTAATCAAAATAATCAATCAATCAATAATACAATCGCGAGCAAGAGTACTTTTTGCATCACTTTATAGGTTTTCATTGCACAGAGTATCTTTGTAAACCAATTTATTTTTCTAAATTATTTTACGAGTAATTCCATTATTTTGCTTGATACATTAGCTTCAGAGTCTCTTTGATTACAAGGAAAATGAAGAAATCAAAATTATTTGGTTTACAAAGACATGACATGGTTTGAAATGTCCTTATGTAACCTTCTAATCCCCATTCCCGAAGGTAGTCTCCGAGGGTGTCTGCTGGTGGAGGTACAACTTCCATTTAGGAATATTCAAGTAACTTGACATACATATGTCATACACATCACACAAAATCATGTAACGCAACGCAAAAAAAGCGTTTGGTTATTTCTATGCTAAGTATTGTCTATATAATAAAGTACGTTTGGTTACACATTGTATTTTATTTGGTTAGATAAAGCGAATGGTCTGCTAGAGTAGCAAACCCGTATTTGGTTTTACTCTACTAGACAAAACGGGTTATATGTAACAAAAACATGTATTACAATAGCAAATCATTGTTGAGTTAAACCTAAACAATTTTATGTTATGGATAATTAACATCGTCTTTGTTAGAAGCTAGGACTTGGTTTTTGTTGCATATTGTCAATGCTTACTCTTAAATTAGACCAAGCGGTTTATTTACATGTGAACACTTGAATTTGTTTACTGTTTTAATGTAAGACGTATACAAGCATTTATTTACGAATAGCCCAACTTAGAATAACATTATCCGTTTGGTTTTTAATACGCAAACCTGTTTGTTAATAGAAATTAACTTTAGTAACGCCATACCGAATTATGGTTAATGATGAAATAGCCAAAGTAGTTCAGTTAAATATTTTTTTCAGTGTAACTAGATTTACATTAAAGAAAACAGAGGTATTTGGAAATGGGGTTACTATTTTGTTAAGGCTTTTGGTAATAGAAAATAGTTCAGGGAAAACTCTAACATATTTAAATATTTTTTGTTGTTTCATGATATTAATATTAACTTTTGAACTAAGTACCTACTAATTGGAACCTACTTTTCAGTACGCAATTGGTGGCTTTCGCTGTCGCTTATTTTTGTAGGTAGGTAATACTAAAGAATATAACTATATATTAGTCTCTCAGAAACAAATCGATGGCATTCTTAATAGTTCAAAATATGAACTAACTTTTCACCTTAATCGACTGTATTACTATATTTTCACGCTTATAAGCTTTACTACAGATTCGTACTAAAATTTGTAACCCTTTGTTCTGTAAGCAAAAGCGTATCAATTCCATTATTTTTTATCTTTCCGACATTAGATTTAATAGATTTAGTAAAATAATATATATTAATTCATAATTTTCCAGTATTTAATTTAATTTTAATTGATTTCAAGCTTAATAATAAACGAAATTAAATAAGCAACACAGGTACGTAGACAAATATAAAAAGAATCCATAAAACTGTTTGAAATCCTCGTTCATTTGGGCCCCTCAAAGGGCAGGTAGGGCGAGGTAATTTGGCACCCCATGCCCGAGGCATGGGGGGCCGCGGGGGGCCGAGGGCCCGTGTAGGCCTCAGACTGTGAGGTGAATCAACTGTAATGTTGTGAGAGGAAAATGCAGCAAATGTAGATGTAGGTTCGTGTATATGATGCAGAATCGGTGTTATATTTAATAAGCTTAGCCACAGTAATTTTTTTACAGTTACAATGGGTTTTAAACCTAGTGTAGTAGCATTACGTAGTGGCTTCTTTCAATATATTTTATTTATTTTGACTGCTGTTTGTAATATATTTTCTATCTACAATTCACTTGCATTGTGCAAGTTGCAGGACAATCTCAAAAGTCTCGATCATCATGGAAAAACTCTTATGTAAGTTTTCATCCAGAACGATGTCTTTACGTTTCCTAATAGGAGTATCTAAGTACCCAGTTGCGATAATTGACTATCGCTTCATTTGAAGTTTTAGTATAACCAACATTGGAATCGGGTAGTATCAATATATTGATTTTGATTTTTTCACGAATATCTTATCACTCATTTTTAACAAACAAACGGGTCCTATACGCGTAAACTTATAGTTATCGACTCGTAAACTGCATAGAAATTGGCTCTAAGACTTAACTATTAATGTGCAAAGAAAAATTACCAGAAAATTCGAGGAAATCATTTCAAATTTTGGTAACATGTCTACGGGCATGGCTACACTCCCCTCGTCACCAGTAATTGTCCGCGTTTGCCGTCAACAGCAGGCTTCAGAACAAAAGCCGACCTGCTCCGAACACGTCCCCTTCACAAATGAATGCAGAGTCAGGTGAACTATTCAATTTCTGCTACAATTACCATTGTACTCGTATTGGCTACATAGTGGATTTGGAGACAGAAGGCGAATTGACGTCGCCACATTCATCAAGATTCACATTATTTTGCCGTTTTCTGTCCATATGAAAATTGGCGTTTATCTTTAAGGTAGATAAGTTGCTTAATCGGTACCTATGTATATAATTCAGATATGTAGGCTTATAATGATCCAGGTGGCTTATGATGGTCCCGTGTTATCCAATTATCGTACTACCCGTCACTTTCCCACTTGCTTACTTTTTGTTAGAATATGACCGTCATAAGACTCATAAGCCACCTGTAAAAGATAAAGCTTTTTAATTGGATTGGCTTTTTAATCTTACTCTGTAGTTATTTAGTATTTTTATTTATCGTGAAAAATTATTTTCCTTCTCTTGCAGCATTTCGGTGGATTAACTGTTATTACACAACCATCACAAAAATGTCCGACACTGTCAAAATGTAAGTATATCGGCTCATGAATTGTTGATAACATTTATGAAAGGTCGAATACTCATTTAATACTAATAATAAACAAACGTCCTGTTAAACCGGTTCACGCACAGCAGGCGATATCAAAACAATTACTCCCCGCGATCGTGCGGTCGGGTGGAGACGATCAAAGTGCGCTTACTGTAGGGTCTTCCTTTACTGTACAGTCAACCAATTTAAATATTTAAGCACTTTGGGAACTATAATTAAAGTAACATTATAATACAGATTGTAAAAAAAATATTATTTGTAATTTTTACATTGTTACAGAATGGTACCTACTTAAAAATTCAAATCAAGCATAGGATTTCTAAAGGGTGAGCAATATATATCTGCATGCCTTAGAGTTTCAGTCGTATGTGGGCTGCGGTAACTGCCATCAACTTATAGGGGTCAAAATTCTTTTCGTTGTCTTATTTCGTGTCCCTAAAAACGTGACGCTGAGGTGATTTTTGTATGAGATGATGTTTTAAATTGTTTTCAATTTCTGATGTGTGGATTAAAATGTAACGTGAAAAGAAATACAAATGCACCGGATTTTTTTATAGACTAAGTCGAAACAAGCATGACAGAGTGGTATCCAACAAGACAACGAAAAAAATTTTAACCCATATGCCATCGTCGTATCAATAAAATATCACCAGGATGATGATTATCTTGGCATAGCAATGTACAAGTAGCAGAACATTCTCAAAATTACGGGAATATACTCTGAAATTTCCGAAAATTTTCATGAGAATTTAAGAATAAGTTCTTATTGAGAATGTTTCCATGAGAACATAAAAACAGTGCTATGAAGAATATTGTATTTCACAATTGAGTAAACAAGGCATAAAAAATACCTTAAAAGGCATGTTTATACAACGGTTTTGGCATGATTAGATTGCTTGTAAAATTTAAATTGCTAAGAAAATTCTCTATAGAAGTTTCACAACTTATGAAACTTCTCCTCCGTACATTGCTATCCTGGCACAATTATCAGCGAAGTGGCTTGCCCCGTCTACGAAATACTGAGCCAGTGCCAAATTCTCTTCCACAACACAATCTTTAATATATTCTTGAACTTGTTACAAGCGTTTTTACTTTAATTTAAGCACAAGCAAACTTACTCTTTGTAATTAATGTAAATGGGTTAAATTTTTTTTTATTGTTTTGTTTCATACCATCTGTCATGCTTGTAGATGCTGTTTCGACTCAGTCTATAAAACAATCCAGTGCACTTGTATTTATTTTGCACGTTAGATTTTAATCCATACATCAGTAAATGAAAACAAAACATCATCTCATACAAAAATCACAACTACGTCACGTTTTTTAGGGACACAAATTAATTCAACGAAAAGAATTTTGACCCAATTACCATGTATGTTGTGGAAATGAATGGAGTGTTTATCTATATACAGTATGTATCACCTCGTAGAGCAAAGAAAGAAACCCATTAATGTTTAGATCATACTAAACAACTTTTACTATGGGGCCAAACCCGAATTCACGAAAAAAATATTGACAGTTTCATACATTTTGATTGCGTGATCATGAACACGTTGTATGGGAGAGTATTTTTTTTTCCCGAAATCGAGTTTGGCGCCATAGTAAAAGTTGTTTATTATGATCTAAATATTAATAGGTTTCTTTCATTGCTCTACGAGGTGATACATACTGTATATATATCGTCCATTAATTGTATTGTACAGATTTCAAACGCAGTGAATCAAACGCACAGCAGGCGATCAAAACAATTACAGCAGGCTCGCGGTTCACTGGAGACGATCAAAGCGCGCCTGCGGGGCGCTACACTGTGACCGGATCAGTGGAGTAAGGGCCTATCACACTTGCGATCTGGGGGCTACCACGATTTACTAAAGCGATTCAGTTTAGGACCTAATCTGAATGGCTGTCTATATATTGAAGTATCTGTATGTATCTATCTAATAAATATATCGTCGCCTGGTACCCACATCACAAGCCTTAATTGAGCTTACCGTGGGACTAGGTCGATTTGTGTGAGATGTCTCAAGATATTTATTATTTATAAAAAGAAATTTAGAACAATAATTAATACTGTAATTTTCCACACACAAAGTACCTAAATATTACCCCCCTGCATAATATAATGTCACATTGTGTGCGGTGTCAATTATACGAAGAATAAACTAACACGTCATCGTGTAGTAAACATGACACACGATTAATAACCCCCGTATCTCATTACACCCTCCCTGCAGGTCCCTCTTAGCTGTGTCTGATAATATCAGCACAAATGACACGCTAAAAATATGTATACACGACCATAGGACCTGTTCACACCGCCACGGGGAAATAAAGTTATTCATAGTCCAACCGATTGTACTACGAGGAAGTTAGTTTACCCGTGGTCCAATTGGTTGTACCACGGTACACTAAATTTATCGATAGTCCAATACTAGAACATATATTTACGTATACTATTGGACAATTGCCTCAGTTGTACTATGGGTCATAATTACATGACAGTAAAAAAAGTAATCTGACAGTTGAACCACAGATAATTTTACTTACCCGTGGCACAACCAGTTGAACCACGGGTCGGGAGCGGTTCACACTAGTGATTCACTTGGGCGGTTTGAAAGCGATTTCTATACAAAAATTGCACGCGGCAAAAGCTCGGCGATTTCGCCTCCATACAAAACTCGCCCGCAAATCACAAGTGTGTACAGAGCCTTATTATCTCATTCAGTGTAGCCTAGTTTAGTTAGTAGTGACCCTGCCCTATTATAATATTTGTTCCTTGGTCGTGGCTGTCTATGTAATAAGACTAAAAGTATATGTATATATTGTATGAAAGTCTTTTAATTGTAACTCAGTAGATCATCTTTAAATAAATTGGAAATCACAAATATTAAGATATTTATTTACTTTATGTATTTATCTTCTTTATATATTTATGTCTCATATATTAATTTTTTTACTGCTCAAACCATACCTAAACTGGCGATTACCTTATATATATCTTCTATTAACTGTATATTCTTTAGTGTACCACTAGTTATAACTTATATTATAAGTAATACCTTCTAAGTTTCCTTTGTAGGTACGAAATTCTGCTAAATTAAATTGTTACTTCTTTGGGTCCTGTAACACAGGGATTCCTAGCTCAGGACCCATATGCATTGTAATATTAATGTTGCTCTTTGAATAAATATATTTCATTTCATTTCATTTCATATGTATATCGTCGCTTGGTACATTTGACTTATATTATGGTAGTAATGAGTCTGGAATACATTTTTTCAATTGTCAAAAAACAGCACCTAAGCATACCTAGGTCCAGGGTCAGGGGGGATACAAAAAAGTGGGGGGTACAACATTAAAAACAGTGGTTCAATTGCCCTTGCCAGGATTTTCAACTCGAACATCTATTTACCTACGCTTCAAAATAATACGAATAGTAAAACGGTGTTAGATTTTTCTTCATTAAAAGGCAATAAATTTACAATCTAACAAAAATGTAACAATTAATTATGACATCAATAGATGCCACTTGACAAACAACAACTCTGTCGATTTACCGTAAAGCCCTCTACAAGTTTAACCCTCCAATGCTTGCATTCTTAACCCGTGCTGAAAACAATGGGGGTCGGTATCAAGGGCCCTCGAACACAAAGCGACGCGTGGCCTATCGCAGGCTTTGTCAAACCCTTCAGCGTTTGAGGGGTTGACTTGACATTCAGTTATGCTTAAAAAAATGGATTTTAGTAGATTTGCATTTAATTAAGTTTATGATCAAATTTTGATCCCATGACCATTTCTTTTTAAATTGTCCATTTTCATAATTTTGAATTTATGGATAAATTTTGGGTTACCTCTACTCAGAATCACGAGTTCTTTCGATCCCAAAAGGAATAAATGTTCTAAAATTTCCATAAATTTTCCGGATTTCCTCCTTTGTTACCGCCACAAAAAGAGGGAAAATGGTACCAAAATAGGAAAAAAATCTGTGTGACATTTTGTTTCCATCGGGATCGAAAAAGCTCGTGACTTTGAGTGGCAAAAATTTACCCATAAATTCAAAATTATGAAAAACTACTAAATAAAAAGAAATACTCCCATCGGAAGACGTATACCATAAACCTTTATGTTTTTTTGCTATAACACTTTCCTAAATTTTCAACGAAATTTTTGCCATAGCTTCTAAAACGAAACCAGATTACAGCTTACACAAACTTTTCTCGCCCCTGTCCCCCGAGCCCGACGATATAATCCACTTTTCCTCATTCTCCCCTTCAAACTGTGACGGTTCTACCTAGATATTTAACTTTAGACTTTATTGGGTTGACTTAGGGTTTATGGTATTTGATGCCTTGAGGAAAATGTTGTCATTTTGGCTGAGGGATTGGATGTCGAGGTTTTTAACATTCATAGAATTGGAATGAACGATGTAACGGGGCTAACGATATTCTGGCTTAGGAATATGAAATATGTGAGGAGACAGATTTTTGAGATTTTTCTAGACATGATAGATAAATAAATATCTTGGGACAACTTAAACAAATCGACCTAGTCCGGCGGGAAGCTCAAATAAGGCTTGTGATGTGGGTACCAAGGGACGATACGAGTATATGTATATATATATACGTATAATAGATAGATACATATAGATACTTAAATACATACACAGCCATGACCAAGGAACAAATATTTTATCTTAAAAATACAAATCAAAAGTATTTAATAAAGCAATTTGAGTGGTTCCACAAAAATATAAACTACCTTTTATCAGCCTATTATTTGCCAGCCTCCGTAGCCTCGTTGGTAGTGACCCTGCCTACAAGCTATAACATATTATGTATATAAGTAAATGTTAATATTAGATGGAGTAGTCGAGTGGTTTCGGCATCAGCCGCGAAAGCTGAGTACGTGGGTTCAAAAATAACACTTCCGACGTTGGTAAACTTCGGTATATTTTGTCTTTGGTATGATTCATACTAAAATTATACACGCTGATAACTAACTGACGATAATTTATGCTCGACATGTTTTCGACAAAACAACAGTGGCCGAAATATAATTTTAGCGAGGCGTGAAATATCATTTTAGTTTGAATGAGCCTCATGAGAGCTTTGCGTGTAAAAAAGACCTGAAAATTGGCGGAGGAGGAAAACCGTTTTAAGGAAACCGTTTTCTCGTGGATGTACATTTCTTTTTATGATTAAGACGTGTACTTCTGCCCAAAAAAAGGAGTGTACTATTCAGGATGTATGTACGTGTATTTTAACGACAAACGAGTCTTAATGGCATAACCTTACGTTTAATATTATCCTGACCCAGCTGACTGATTCAGTCTGCCTGCAACCACAGGTGTAACGTCATGACCGAACAACGCCGAAAGACCCGTTTCTCATTAAAATATCAGTGCTAATCGTGAAAGTTTAAATCAATTCATGTAGGTATGTTAATGCGAGTTTTTTTCATTCAGAATCTAGAGCTCTTTCGATTGCGAAAAAAATGCAGGAAAATTAACTAATAAACTTGGGATTATTAATGGAGATAATTGAAGATTCCCAAGTCTAGCACGAACGTTATTTCAGGAACAAGTGTAAGTAAAATAACAAAAGTGATCCAGGTTAGAAATATCTCACAGTTGGCAAAAATGCTTCAATTAAAATGCTTTAATATAAAAATAAATGCTTATTTATGGGCTGAAATTTACCTCCTTTTAACCGTTTATCTTTTACCTTGAAAAATCGTAATAGGGTGAATAATCTGAGCGTTTCAACCGCCTTATTTAGGTGGCATCATTTTTGCCGAAGTTACTAAACGTCTTAATGTTATATTTCGTCATTTGTATAAGGTACCGTATCTCCTTCAAATGACAAAGTAGCACATTGTAATTAATAGAAACTTCGGCAAAAATTACGCCACCAAAATTAGGCGGTTGAAACGCTCAGATATTCAATTCACCCTAAAATACGAGTAATCGCCGCTGATCTAATACCCGTACAAAGCACCTAAGGAATATAAAAGTGATACAAGTATGTACAATTGTACATAGGTGTTGCCAATTAGGCATAAAGTGTCGAGCATGTACGTTCACCTTAAATTACCTTTTTTGAAGTCGGTCAAAAAGGGAACTAATGGTTTTATTCCCTCTCCGGAAGCCGTAACTAAATTACGAGTCCGACAAAGGCCTGCGGGTGAATAGGGGAGACTGGGGAGCAAATAGACCGGCTATAAGCAATGTATGCAATGGTGACGTTGCATTTTACAAAGGTGGACAAAATGATAGTTTATACGGTTATTAAAAATCATTTTATTTTAGAATATATATATGTATATATAATATAATAATATTTTAGCCTACATACACCCGTCCCACTGCTGGGCACAGGCCTCCTCTCATATTTATTTATTTATTTATTAAAACATTATATGAGAGGGATTGGGCTATAGTCCCCACGCTGGCCCTAAGCGGGTTGGGAACTTCACATACACCTTTGAATTTCTTCGTGGATGTATGCAGGTTTCCTCACGATGTTTTCTTTCACCGAAAGCTAATGGTAAATATCGATATCATCTGATATTCCGTACATAAGTTTCGGAAAAACTCATTGGTACGAGCCAGGATTTGAACCCACGACCTCCGAATTGAAAGTCAAACGTCTAAACCACTGAGCTACCACCGCTTTCATATTAGAATATAATAAACTGAAATACAAACAAAGGTGTATAATTTTAAATTGCTATTTATTTCCGTGTGTAAAATGGGGCTCGTCATAGACGTGAAAAACGGTAAGATTTGTTTCGTACTGCCCTGTCGACACTACATAATATACTTTCTACTAAATGCATTTTTAAGTACTTACTTCACCTAATTAAATTTATTGACTTTGAATACAGATACAATGAAATATTAATAAATTATCATTTTTTACTGATCAGTATCGTACTGTTGTATGAACTTTACATTTTAATGTGAAATTTCTCGTTATCACATTTTCGATACTACTTAATTAAAGTTCATCTCTTGCCTTCTTAGGACCAATTTATAATAATATGTAGATTTAATCAAGTAATTTACTTATAACGTGGTTAAACTAACTTTATCATAAAAACTTAAAAATCTTACAAATTGTATGAATTTAAATATTCAATTAATAAGCAAGTAGGTAGTAATTCACGATGTTTTGATAAACAGTTATAGTTCGGGAAATATTATTTGACCGACTGTTATCTTACTTACGACCTTTTGTTTAGCGTTAACACTTACTAGACAATCAGCAGTCTAGCGCTTTTCTATTGTTAATGATGCAAAACAAAAGGTCGTAAGTAAGATAAGAGTCGGTCAAATAATATTTCCCGAACTATAACATGTGACCCATAATAGTCATTACATTTGCACGGGTGGGAGCGCGCCGTACGCGGGGAGCGGAGGGGAGACCCTCCACACGAGAATAGAAAGTTGTTTCATATCAGCATGATAAAGACTCAACGTAATATTTTTTTTCTTAAAAAGTCATATGTGAATACTGTCATTAGCAATCTCCAATTTTCAAGCATTTTTTTATAAACACGCGACAAGACTTTATGTGGTAGATGTAATTAAAGACAACCCTAATTATACTAATTATTATGACAGCACGTAGCAAAATACAACAAGGGTGTTTATTTAGGTTAACTAATTGAATTTTCTCTTTTCTAAAGGATTTCGTAAAAATATATTACCTTCTGTTTGTTTTATCAAACAATGTTCTATGCTTCAAATATTTGAATGTTACAAATACATTTTTCTTAAGAAATTGTAATTCGCTACATTTGCCTCATGGTTGCATTGACCTCTGTCGACCTTAAACATATTCATAAAAGTCTATGAAGGCATTTTCACTTACAGAGACACCCAATTAACGTGAGAGTTAAAAACTTTAGGTAATTGCACTCAGGTTTGCAACGACATTAAGTAGGTATTTACGATATCTGTAGGAGTTTAAACTTGATAGGGGTTTTTATATTATAATATCTCCTATAGTTCATAAAGTTACCACCACAACCAAATATTTATTGAAATTAAGTGGTTAATTGTCGTTGCAAACATGACTACAATTAAGTTTTTTAATTTCACGCTAATTGTGTGTCACTAAAACTGAAAAAGCTCATGAACGACTTCGTTTGTCAAATTTAAATTTGCGCTTCGTGGATAAAGAAAAAACTATGGTAGGTAGAAAGAGGAAAAACTGAACCTTCCCGTGAAAAAAAAGAGACACGGCGATACTTGCCCGGTGGTGATAGCTGATAGCTGGGTGAGTATCGCCGTGTATCTTTTTTACACGGGAGTGCGTATCTTTTGTTCGTGTTTATAAGTTTTATAACCCATAGTTCATAGCTTAGTAGCTCGCGATGAGACCAGTGCCTTACACCTAGTTAGTGTAATATGTACCTATATATATTTAGGTCCCTGTCAGGTCGTTAGTGGTTTCTTGTTGGACTCATTTATGTGAAACAAAAGCAGGCTTACAGAGGCCCGTGGTTTTAGTAGACTTATCTCTGTCGCCTCATTAAGTTTTAGCTTGTTTCTTACTAAAGAAAATGTATTGAATAACAAATCCCGTATTTATCAACCAGCACTCATATACACAGTGGGCTCTTATAACCCGAAAGATTTTAACCACTCATTTTTTGATGTAAAATCAAACAAATAATATTACGAGTTTTATCGTAGTATATATTATTCATAAAACTGGCACTCAAAATGCGTGTTTTAACGTTATACTACAAAGACCTAATTTTTTAAAGGTTTTATTTCTCACTTTTTGACATCTATTAATGAGGTTAGTTAGACCATTCTCCATAATGGCACCAACGCCGTTAAAAAAACGTTTTGTACTGAGTAACAATGATATTTTTTCAATTGGTAATAACTCTGAAACTAGGCTAAATCCAGAAAAAAATATATGACATTAAGTATAGTTTCTAAATGTGGACAGGAATACACTGTTAAAATCGGTCGGGTATAAATAGCCCACGGTGAATGTTTTAAATATATTCTTCCGATTTTCAGATTTCGATGTGCATTAGTGGATTCACTGTATTGAAAGGGGCAAATGAACGAACGTATTACCAAAAAGGCTCATATTTAACGAAGGTGACAAACATTTCGATTATAATTAATCTGACACCAATCAACCTAGTCTCACGGTAAGCTAGGCCTGTGTTAAGGATGCCTAGGGACGATTTAAATAATATAGAATACAGCGACAATATATTTAAATTTTAAATAAACATTAAAGGTACGAATATGCATAGGAAGTAAGCCACAAAAAAAAATATGATAAACACACACATTCTCCGGGATATGAACCTTTGAACGGCCAACTAAGCTACCTATTCTAAAACTTATTCGGTTATGTCAAAAGTCTTCCTCTATACCAACCCCGTATGCTACTTTATGTGCGAGTAAAAACCCGATAGCCAATAAAGCAATCCCTCAGTCCTCGGCCCGGCATTAAATCGTTAAGAGGATCCTGCCTGAAGTATAGGCAGGGTAGTCAGTGAAATAAGAATAGCTTGGAAAATAAAAATACGTTTCTTACAATATACTGAAATCGACGCCATGGTTTTTAGAAACAAATTTCCTTTTCAGTTATAGGTTTGATTTCTCAATTGAACACTCTGTATATAGTTGTTAGGGGTCTTTTTACCAAAGCTCTGTTATGTGGATGCTTAGGTATAAACCAATCACTACGCAGCATAGCACAGAGCTATGTCACGGTGTTAGGCTGCGTTTCCACCAGAGATGTGCGAGGATGTATTTCCATACAAATGACACCTATTAATTACTCGAGCGAGGTGTCATTTGTATGGAAACACATCCTCGCACATCTCTGGTGGAAACGCAGCCTAATTGGTGGTTATTAAACGCATCCACATAGCATACCCAGCTGTGGAAATGTACCAGCTGTGTAATGTACAGCTGTGTAATGTTACATAGTTATGACTTACGAAAAACCTAATTATTGCAAAACATTGTTCAAAATGAATTATTATAAAGACTTTGTTTGATATCGCATCTCATCATCTCATCATCAGCCTATGTTAGTCCACTGCTGGACGTAGGCCTCTCCTATTAACCGTCCCCGTATCCTTCCTATTGATATATTTCGTATTATTTGCTCGTGTATCATACATAACTACAAGAGATATATATTTTAATTAGTTCAACGGGAGTAACCAAGGAGAATACAGAGTGGAGATGCATAAAAGTAAATGAAGACAAAGTAGATTATTCGAAGCAATACCGTTGGCAATAAACGTCTTTGCTGCCCCTGTAAGTGCCCCCAGGGGGACTCTAAATAGCCGGTGACCTTTGCACTGCAAAATTACTTGAATGCACTTTTAGAATTCTCATAAAATACAACGTTAATAACAACATTAAATAATTTTGATTGTTGAGTATTTTGGTAAAAAAAATAATTTTATAAATAATAGATTGTAATCGTAATAAAAGTAGTGGACTTATATAAGTTGGTTATGTAAAGAGTTATTTACAATGTTGCTTGCCTTGTACCTATTAAATATAATAAAAATACCAAAGATAACATACCGAATTTACCAACGTTGGAGATGGGAGTTAACCACGTACTAAGCTTTCGCAGCTGATGCTAACATCACTCGGCCACTCCGTTTTATGACTTGGACCTCCGACGTGGGAAAAATCGTTATTTTTTCTTTGACATGCGACATCTAATATTTACAATTAATACATAAACACGTTACTTCGTATTACCTACACTAATGTGTTACTACTGAGAAAAACAAATAAACAATAATAAAATTGGTAATTTGATTTCTACCACTTTTGTTAAGGTAGTTGTTATTTACTATTAGTTCTATATATCCAAGTATTTATAATATTGTATCTATCAATAAATCAATCACATTTCTTTAATATCATAAGTGTCATAACACACTTCAAACATAAATAGAAAAGAAAGAAAGAAAAATAATTTATTCAGTGCGCTTAAAATACAATCATAGGTACAAACTATAACATATTAATTTTAAAGCGTCACTGAAAAGGTTTTCACTTAGCTTTATGTCAAGATACTTGTTAGGTACCTTGACGCTGGTCTTCCGTTAGTTAACACAATAAAATAAAAGAGTAATATAAAAGATATCCATTTTCCATGTTACAATACAAGCCTTATTAAGCTTACCGTAGGGCTAACCCGATTTCTGTAAGATACTTAGTCCCACTTATTATTTATAATCTCTCGATAATCTCCACAAAAGCAGGTCATAAATATGAAGGAATATGTCGACATCACACGGTCCATTAGCCGCCGCCGCTACCGCCTTCGGATGTTATCGGGTAGTTTTACAAGCGAGCTATTAGGCTGCAAATCATAAGGGGAAGTTCGGCAGAGTACACACGGGCAGTTTTTTTATCGCGTGTAGAAATTATCTATATAGTAAAAACATTTAGAACAAGTGGATGGAGATGGAAGTAAAAATATTAAGAAAGATATAACAAATGTCGTGATTGCCTTGATTTCAATTTAATGTTTTTATGGATTTAACTGAGATTTTTGTACAAAATTGTATGTATTTCATTAACATCATATCAGCCGAAAGACATCGACTGCTGAACATAGGCGTCCCCGGACTCCTGCGACCGAATGTGATTGTTTACTTAGACATTATGTATTAATAATTGTAATGCTTATAGAAAACTGAATGTTATAATCAAATCTTTATGATTTGAGGGAAATAAATGTAATTGATGTAAAAAAAATCCTACCCGAGATTTTTTTTTTCTTTTTTTACGTCACTAAGTTCATCTTAAGGAGTATATTTTATTTTAGAGGGCCGGCAACGCCCACGTGAATTCCCTGGAGTTCCAGGAGTCCATAGACTGCGCTATCTGCTTACCATTAGGCAAGCCTAATGTATGTTTGTCACAAAACATATTAGCTACCGTCTTGGAATAGATATATATTTTTATGTAAGAACATAAATTATGAACAAATAATACTTAGGAAACCCAAGAAAACGGTCACAGAATAATCCCAATCAAGTACAGAAATAACGAAATATTATCCAACAAACTACATCTGCAAGCATCCTAAGAAAGATAAATCTACGAAGGGGCGCTCCCTGCAATATTATCGTAATGAGCCTGCCTCGCCTCATTGCCTCGCTGCCTCGCTGCCTCGCTCCGAATGGTCGCACCATGAATTATTCACTGGGTGTGAGAAACTTTTCAAGGCGTTTAGGAACTTTTGGAAATATTTATAGATTTTTTTTGTAAGGGTTATAATAACGACTGAAAAGATAGCATTGAAGTGTTCTTTATTTGAACAGTAAGGGGCCCCAGAAAATATTACCCTTCTCAGGTACAATTAGTGATAAGAAAACAGGCATGTTTTCCTTTTCAACATTTAATTTTTAACCTTTTATGATAAACCGTTTTTTATTAAAATTTCTCTGACGCCGTCAGGCGGAGGGCTTTTATGACTCGAGTTAGTATTCCGCTTACCGACCGTGATGCATACAATGTTTTTCATCACACTTGCCGACAAAAAAATAAGTTTTAAGACAAAATATTATTAAATGACGTACCTACTGACATTTCTATTACTCCCTAGGGAATTTCACTTTTCTATTACTCCCGCTACGCGCGCAAGCAATGGCGCGCTTAGACAGCAAGTGCGATGAAAATATATATATTTACCTTTAATCTCAGAAACTGAAAATTAACTTTCTAACAACGCCATTATAATTTAGCTACAATTTCACCTAAGAAGAACGTCAACAGCTTTATTCCTGGCCACTAAAACACCGTGAAAGGTACAGATCCTAATTAAAATAAATAAATATCGCAAATCCAAACACCCGGCTCCAATAAAGCGCTCAATACTCGTAAACCCCGCCGGCCGCAAAGTGATCCAATCTGCCCCACGCTCCCCTAACAATAGAACACGGCCAGTTTCCGACGAACTAAAAGAAAATGGCGGTCATTTCGGACGCAGGCGGAATTACCCGGAGACATCCCAAAGCGGAGATAGTGTTTGGAAGAAAAATGTGAATGAGTAAACACAGCTCTTAATTTTATAGGATTTCTTTGTTACGCTTTTAACTAAGGTAGGGGGGAATGTTTCAGAAACGGAAATATTGTATAATATTTGTTTTATAACGAGCATAATAGTAACATGTAGTAGACCTACTAAAACACTAATTTCAAGTCAAACTTTATTATTTTAAATTGCAACGGTAGTATTTAAGAGTAAGCGTTGATTATAACCTGGTGAAGGTCGCAAGAATCCGCTGAATGCGGGTAGTGCATGACCGGTCATTATGGCAATCCTTGTGGGAGGCCTGTTTAGCGGTGAACGTCATTTAGCTGATATGATGATGATTAAAATACATATGAATTATTCGTAACCCTCTTTTATCAAAAAATAAAAAAGAAAAGTGCCGCGCAGTGAATCATTATTACTTTCATAAATATCTTAATATTTGACAAGTCTATTTTCATAGTACAATTGACCTAATTTATATTGCCAAATAAAGAAATATAATTTTTTTATAAGCTGTTTCACGGACGTCGCATAAATATCAGAAACCGCAAGATACCAACACCATCCTGTCAAAACAATCGCGATATCAGAGGAAATGGGGCAGAATGGCACAAGGACACTACGAGTGTCAAATTACGCAAACGATCTCGATAAGAAGGGATGTAGGGGTGAGATGGGTACGCATTGATTAGATACACTAGACGGAGCATATATCGACTTATTTGGTTTGACATTCGAGTTGAACTATATTCAAAGTTTAAGTACAGACAATACTTAGGGACAGACAGTGCACAGTGACTTTATTTTATACTCTGTACATAAATTTTACGGCATTTCGTTATTGAAATAATCTAGTTGTGTTACAATATTTGAACTCTAAGGTTTAAGTAGGTACACATAGTAAAGTCGGGTTCAAAATTGCATGGGCAGTTTATGAATGAATTCATTCATAAATCGTCCATGCAATTGTGAACGCCACTGTACATAGGGACAGACAGCGCACAGTGACCTTGTTTTATATTATATAAAAAAAACCTTATTTGGTAGGTAATATTTCGTTATTGAAATTATCTAGGTTTGTTACAAAATAGGCAGTATATCAAAGATGAATTGGCATGTTATTTTTAGAAGTTAATTTCTAAAGAAGAAAGAAACTTGAAAAATAAAAATGTTTATGGATTTACCTACTACCCTCCATAAATGTGTCTTTTACAAGATTTTCTCTTTGGAAGAGACGTTGTGCTAGCTTTTACTGCGGAGTCTACGGACTGTAGTGGATCCCACGCCGCAGGGTGCCATCAGCCCCACGCTCCCCTCGACCGCGGACGCAGCGCAGTAATTGGGCACGGATATGAAATATCGGCGCGGAAGCGCAAGGATTGCGACCTTTTGTTTATTTACAACTGGAGGTTTAATTTCGTATGCCGTTTTGAACTAGATTGGATTATATTAAATTAAAAATAGATGTATGAAGACAGAAACCAATTGAAGTATAACTTGTATTTTAACAACAGTCTGACTGCGACCACGGCTGTAACGTCATGCCCGAAACGTGTGGAAAAGTTAAGCGTAAGTTTATGCGATTAAGACTCGTTTGTCGTTAAAATATGAGTGATAATCGTTAAAGTTTAACCCCCTTATTCATAAACGTTTGTTAACTTAACAAGCCGCTAATAATCGTTTGTCCCTTTCGTTCTTAACAATGTGTCCATAAGAGCAAAAGGGACAAACAATTATTAGCGGCTTGAAAACGTTTATGAATAAGGGGGTAAATCAATATACAGTTTAACTTACTTGGTGTCAGAATGTAGTAGTCAATGTTATTACCTACATTATTTTTCTTCAAACTTTAATGGATAAACAAATATATTCATTTGGTTATCAAAATACTAATACTACTTACTAACAGTTAGTATTTACTGTGTTGTTATTATATGAAAA
>JALPQI010014840.1:0-32138 GCA_025490895.1 Thaumatotibia leucotreta
AAACGAGTATAATGATGAAAATTGAAAAAAAAAGTTGCCGCCATCTTTGATTTTAGAATGGACCCGAAAATCGGATTTCACGGATGCGAGTTAGTCAGAAACGAGTATAATGAAGAAAATTGCAAAAAAAAGTTGCCGCCATCTTGGATCTTAGAATGGACCCGAAAATGGGATTCCACGTATGCGAATTAGTCAGAAACGAGTATAATGAAGAAAATTGCAAAAAAAAGTTGCCGCCATCTTGGATCTTAGAATGGACCCGAAAATCGGATTCCACGTATGCGAATTAGTCGGAAACGAGTATAATGATGAAAATTGCTAAAAAAAGTTGCCGCCATCTTGGATCTTAGAATGGACCCGAAAATCGGCTTCCACGGATGCGAATTAGTCGGAAACGAGTATAATGATGAAAATTGCTAAAAAAGTTGCCGCCATCTTGGATCTTAGAATGGACCCACAAAAATCGGAATCCACGGATGCGAATTAGTCAGAAACGAGTATAATGATGAAAATTGAAAAAAAAAGTTGCCGCCATCTTTGATTTTAGAATGGACCCGAAAATCGGATTTCACGGATGCGAGTTAGTCAGAAACGAGTATAATGAAGAAAATTGCAAAAAAAAGTTGCCGCCATCTTGGATCTTAGAATGGACCCGAAAATGGGATTCCACGTATGCGAATTAGTCAGAAACGAGTATAATGAAGAAAATTGCAAAAAAAAGTTGCCGCCATCTTGGATCTTAGAATGGACCCGAAAATCGGATTCCACGTATGCGAATTAGTCGGAAACGAGTATAATGATGAAAATTGCTAAAAAAAGTTGCCGCCATCTTGGATCTTAGAATGGACCCGAAAATCGGCTTCCACGGATGCGAATTAGTCAGAAACGAGTATAATGAAGAAAATTGCAAAAAAAAGTTGCCGCCATCTTGGATCTTAGAATGGACCCGAAAATCGGATTCCACGTATGCGAATTAGTCGGAAACGAGTATAATGATGAAAATTGCTAAAAAAGTTGCCGCCATCTTGGATCTTAGAATGGACCCGAAAATCGGATTCCACGTATGCGAATTAGTCGGAAACGAGTATAATGATGAAAATTGCTAAAAAAAGTTGCCGCCATCTTGGATCTTAAAAATATACTACATTTTCAGAATACGTTTTTAACATTCATGAAACTGCTAGGATGTCAGATATCAACTAGAATGACATATAAATCAAAAACAATTTCTTCGAGTAATAGTAACATAATTACTTTGTAAGTAATACAGATTACAGAAGTACTTGATTACGGTGGATTCAATATTACAGTAGCTGATTACAATACCGATCCCAAAGGAATCGATTACAGGCGTAACCATAGTACAGCATTACAGTAATTTTTATTATACTAGTAATTCATTACTGAGGAATCGTCATTACTGGAATGTAACCCTGTAATTAATTCCAAAAGGAATTGATTACGCCCAACTCTGGCTAATAAGCATACTATGTTTAGAGTAATTGGGTAATTTATACACGGATGTATTTGTGGAATCGGATAATCACAGTAATAGAGTTATTAAGGCATTATTCATCCTTTAATAGTTATTTTGCTCACCTATAAGTGAGAACAACCGTCACAATACTTTCACATATTTTGAATACCAACATTACTGATATTACCAAATATACTACAGCCATGTTTGAAAAAAAAACAGTAGAAATGTAGGAACTAAATAAAATTAAGAAGGGCGTGTAAATGAACCTTCCTGCATATGTGGTGTGATATATAAAACCTTTTTATATATAAAACTACATAATTCTTAAAAAGTTTTTCTCTTTCACATAAACTACATTTCAAGTTAATTTTTAACAATTGAACCAATGACATTAAATAATAAATGGACGCACAGAGCCAAACAAAAAAACCAAGAAAAGTGGCACTAAAAGTCATTTTTATCATGTTTCAGTTGAAGCTAATAAAGCTCACTTACAATAAACTATAATAAAAAAAACGCAAAGAATAAAAAACTTTGTGAAGCAATAAGTGTCAAATTTGCGAACAACACCGCAAAATAGTAGAAACTTTTTATGTTTAAGGAATAATGATGCTATACCGTAAGGTGACCAACCTTTTTTTGACCAATGTCAACTGTCAGAACTGAATAGCGGAGCAAAAGGACCGCAATATTTACTTCTGCAGCCCATTTTTTGGGGCCATTTTTTTGAGCTGTTTGGGGATCCACTTATATATTCTAAATCAATGGTTAATTCTAACAATTGAGCTTACCGTGCGACTAGGTCGATTTGTGTAAGATGTCCCAAGATATTTATTTATAACTATGATAATGAAGTTTTTGTGAAACTCTAATCAAATTATGTATTATTTCACTAACCCATCTCGGACGCTGGTGATCTTGGTATATTTTTATCCAGTATTTATGATACGCATGATGACTCGCAAGTCAAATCAGCATCTTTTTTCGAACTGTCAAAATGATCACCACTATGGAATTTTATATGAAATACTCAAAAGTGACGTCACGTTTGAGTACTGCCAAATGACTCTGAAACTCTTTTAAGTTCTTTTCAATTTATCAAATAGAAGTTATGTACAAAAATTACTGCAAATCACGTCTTAGTAATAATTTCTTCGTGTGTTATGTCATGCATACAACTACAGATGTAGTGAGAAATGACTTGCCTTCGGAAACGTTCGTCAACGTCATGCTGTTTCAGTCTATCTCACTGAGACTGACAGTAATAGCTGTCATGCTACTTCAGTCAGACTCGGTGACACTGCCTGAAACAGCATGTGTTTACGAACGTTTCCGAAGGCAAGTAATTTCTCACTACACCTGTACAGTCATCGTCCCTATTTATAACTATAATATTACATCCCCAGTGCCCAACATGTAACATCGAGTTCACAAACAACATCTCCCTGATGGAACACCTGTTCCTGCACGCGATTCCCGCCCCTGCCTCCGCCCCTGAGTCCACCGCCCAATGCTCTTACTGCTTGGCGCGGTTTGCTACTGAAGAGGACCTGGGGGCCCATTTGAAGCAGGAGCATCCTAGTGACACGAAGACGCCAGATTTGTTTACTTACGCTTGTCTTATCTGTGAGGTTAGTGATTTTTTTTAGTAACCACAATAAATGTTATGTGGCTTTTTGGGAGGTTATAAATAGGAAATATGCCCCTGAGTCCACCGTGCAGTGCCCATACTGCTTGGCGCGATTTGGCACCGAAGAGGATCTGGGAACCCATTTGAAGCAGGAGCATCCTAGTGACACGAAGACGCCGGATTTGTTTACTTATGCTTGTCTTATCTGTGAGGTTAGTGTTTTTTTTAGTAACAACGATAAATGTTATGCGGCGTTTTGGGAGGTTATAAATAGGAAATATGCCCCTGAGTCCACCGCGCAATGCTCTTACTGCTTGGCGCGGTTTGCTAGTGAAGAGGACCTGGGGGCCCATTTGAAGCAGGAGCATCCTAGTGACACGAAGACGCCGGATTTGTTTACTTATGCTTGTCTTATCTGTGAGGTTAGTGATGTTTATGTTATTCGGCTAATTGTAGAGGTCAGATAAAAAAACGACCCCTGAGTCCACCGCGCGGTGCTCTTACTGCTTGGCGCTGTTTAGTGCTGAATAGTACCTAGGGGTCCATTTTAAGCAGGAGCACCCTAGTGACACGAAGGCGCCAGATTTGTTTACTTATGCTTGTCTTATCTGTGAGGTTAGTGGTACTTTCTGTATGTATGTAAATTCTTTACTGTACACAAAGCATAGCTAAAAAATAATTATTTAGGAACTTTCCTGATCTTCAAACTTTGAAGGATATATGGGTGTGGATGTCAAAGATATGAAAAAAACACTTCTGACTCCACTATGCAATGGATATATTGTTTGACGCGGTTTGGGGCTGAAGAAAACCTGGGAGCTCATTTGAAGTTGAATCATCTTAGTGACACAAAGACGCCGGATTTGTTTACGTATGCCTATCTCATATATGTTAGTAATTATTTAGTAATGTTCCGATTCAGACAACAACAATCAAGAATGTACGACGTTTTATGGGCTACTGAGCTGTACAAAACTGCTCCTGAACCCACTCTTAATTAGTAGCATTGTAGTGATATAAAGACGCTCCATTTCTCGCCGCAGAACTCGACATTGATTTTAAGTTATAGTTGAATTATCGAGAAGATGGAATTGCATATGTAGTGGTATCGCGTATTTACAATGTATTGTGTGCTATTGTGTGTGTTTTATCGACTCATGTGTTGGCATTATTCGACTAATAGTAAACCTAATTGTAAAGACACAAGGTTCAGCTTAAAAATGTTGCTTTAGTAACACCACTACAAATGCAATTCCATCTTCTCGATAATTTAACTATACAATGTTTTTTTTATAGTTGACTAGCGACCCGCCCCGGCTGCGCACGGGTACTATACCTACATAAAAACCTTCCTCTTGAATTACTCTACCCATTAAAGAAAATCTCATCAATATCCGTTGCGTATTTTTAAAGATTTAAGCGTACAAAGGGACATAGGGACAGAAAAAGTGGCTTTTATCCCTTAGGTGCATACAGTATCAAAAACGATACGACCGAAATGACATATGTCGAAATAAGTAATCAATTGCGACTGTCACACTGAGCAACAGAGTTCTAATTGGCATCGATTGTTTACATAAGTCATTTCAGAAATAGAATGTGTGATACCATATGCACCTAAGGGTTATACTATGTAGTGATGATCAAATCAACACATTTTAATAATGAATATTTTCCCTCAGGTCCGTTTCGCCGCCGTCCTAACGCTAGCAACCCACATGCAGAAAACGCATTTACCGCTAGAGCTGCCATATGTATGTGACGCGTGCGATTACCGCGCCTCGTCCCAGCGTCGCCTCGCCGACCACTACCGCGACAAGCATCGTCACCATCACTCTCTCCAGTGCCCGCACTGTCTCAAGGTGAGTGACACATTCTCCCACCTACCACAGGCCTACCACGAACTTCGAAATTCACAAAATTCAAGAAAACGCATTTACATTATATTGATTTAAACTTTCATCATCACTCATATTTTAAAGACAGAAGAAACATCGGAATTTTAATCAAAATGAGGGGTAAGGAATCTCGTCCGCGTGGAATCCCGTGATGCCTGCGACCACGGGTGTAACGTCATGTCCGAAACGTCAGGATATAATTAAACGTAAGTTCACGCGGTAAAGACCCGTTTTGTCTTTAAAATAAAACGCATTTACCGCTAAAGCTGCCATATGTATGTGACGCGTGCGATTACCGCGCCTCGTCCCAGCGTCGCCTCGCCGACCACTACCGCGACAAGCACCGTCACCATCACTCTCTCCAGTGCCCGCACTGTCTCAAGGTGAGTGACACACATGCACCCACCTACCACAGACCTACCACGAACTTCGAAATTCTCAAAATTCAAGGATTTGTCATAGACATAGAAAGTTTTTATTTAGCATCACAAAATAGCACGATACAGAGTTGGATGAAAGAAAACGAAAACTATTTTAAAATTAACCTAAATATTAACATTTATTATAGTTACATGGATGATAAATAGGAGCTTGCCTCAGCATGATGTTGCAGAGTGTTTACTACTCATACAACGCTGATTTTCAGGCAGACCCTTACAATATGTATCCCTTATAATATGTATCCCTTATTTGCTGTTGATCGAAAACTAAATGGCTCAGAGTTGTATGTTGTTGTATGTATCAATAATAACAATAATATGTTTATTTTATTTTATTTATCACAAACTCTTGCGGACTTACAGTTTGATCCAAAATGCCCGCAAGATATTACATTACTAATACATAATATTTTAATTTGTATGTCAACAGTCAGATTAATAAAAATATATATATGTATACAACGTCAACTGCAATATAAACAATAATCATAAAAACAAAAACAAAAATATGTAAGAATAAATGTCACCATAAGTTGTCAGGAAATCTTAAGAATTACTATATAATATGTATTCACAATGAGTCGAAGAACTGATTAACAAATATAACAATTTTAGATCTCAACGACATCAGTCCATCCGCAAATACGTCAGCGTCCTGGATATGCGAGAGAAATTTATTTAACAGGGTAATGGCTCTGGTAGTTGGTGCATTGCAAGTTTGCATGGTGCGGGTTCCACCGCACGTGACGGAAAAAAGATTCCTCGCACGTCTACCCTTACGGCCTACTGCGATAGTGTAATTGTCAGGCACAAACAGCTTAATTTTGCACAGAACATCCGGATTGTCCACCCTGTGCCGTATGAGCAAGCAGTAGTGATAAAGTGTCGCAATCTTCCGACGGAGCTCGAGGGTGTCCAAACCCACCATGCCTGTCACAAACAGTGAAGGAAATGTGGATGGAAACAGAGTAGGGTAGTACCCATAACAACGTTTGTAAAGGAATCGAGCAAATTTACGTTGAACTCGCTCGATCATCACCGCATATTTCTTTTCAGGGGGGTCCCAAACAATAGCATTATATTCAAGTCGACTTCTAACATAGGCGTTGTATAACAGTACTGCTATTTTTACGTCCCTAAATTGTGCCGCCGTCCTAACTATGAATCCTAGCATTTTGTTCGCTTTCTTACACGTATTTACAATGTGATCATGCATGTCAAGTCTTATGTCCAATGTAATCCCTAAATCTTCAATCGTGGAGACCTGTTCTACCGGGGTGCCTGAAATATGGTATATGGAAATGGCCTCCAATGTTGTATGAATGCAAGCTATATGTATTTGAGCAGAGCAATTTGGTACAAGATGAATAGAATGGTTATATATAAAAGGAAGTTGTCGTTATGGCTCCATCATCATTAAAGCATAACAGCGTCATTAGTGATAGTGACAAAAACCCGAACTTTGAGAATTTCGAAGTGCAGGAACTGGAGATTGCCAAATGAGCCACAATTATCCCATAGCTCTTTAGACGAAGCCATTTCTCATCGAGTCTTCGTTGAGAAGTGTTTTGAACTTTTTTCTTCAAAGTATGTGTTATGATTTTCTTTTATTTTGGACATGATACAGGTGAATTAAGTGAATAACGACTATGTTCTCAGGTAATTTTTGAGCTGCTTACACTTTTTCAAGGACAGACTGGACTAGAAGCTGAAAAGTTCAAAATGGCGGCTTACTACAAACATTTTTCGTAAAAATATTTTCTCAAACATGCAATGAAATATTGTCTTCGCCTTCCTTAAAATAGACTCGGAAGTATCGCTTTTAGGGCGCAGTAACTAACTGGGATGGAAATGGCCTCCAAAGTAACTTTTTTTTAATTTCGTCAACATTGTCATTATTATTTCTTTGTATGTTCGAGAAAAGCACAATACATGCCTCTGCGTAAAAACGGATTCCCGGCCTCGTTACCTATCCGGCCTCGCTCGCACGTTCGCTCGGCCGTATATACCAACTTGGCCGGAAGTCCTCATTTTCCCGGCCTCTGATGTAATGTACTATTTTAGGTCAGAGGCATCAATACAGATGTGATAGCTAAGAAGCAATTTTGCAGCTTTCTATCTGTCCCTTGCTTCAACAAAAATACGATGTATAGAAACGTAAAATAAAATCGAACGATTTGAAACAAAATCAGTACATTACAATATTTTGCCTACGCAGGTGATCCAAGTGTACGCGGACGGCTATGAGATGACGGCCAACATTCTGCTGTTCCTGGACCATCTGAAGCAGCATCAGGATAAGGAGTTAGAGGTGCGCTGCAACCGCTGCGTGCTGAAGTTCGTGCACCTCGGTCAGTTACCTATTCTTGGCATTCACTTTAAGTTTTAAAGGTTCAAGTGTTTTTGGGTCTATCACTTTTTTTTGTTGTTATTCTGTCACATCACCCAGGGGACAACAGTGGGATAGTTTGTTAGACGAAGGTATCATGCACACTCTACTATCATGATGAGTGGATGACCCACCTTGGAAAGGCCACATAACTGTCAAAAAATTCAAACTTATGTCTATTTGAATGCTGCTAAACTGTGATTTTAAGGGTGACCCAGGAGAACGTAACCATGGCAACGAATGACATAAAAAAAGTGATTGACCCTTTTAATTTTTTTTACCTTTCATGATTATCACTCATATTTTAACGACAAATGGGTCTTGCCTGTCTGCGACCACGGGTGTAATGTCATGCCCGAAACGTCAGGTTAGTATTAAACGTAAGTTTACGCGATTAATACCAGTAATCCCGTAAATAAAACATTGGAATTTAGAATCAGAAATAATGTGATGCGAAAATGAATCACCAATTTTATTATTTATTTATTCAAGAATGTCGTGACAAACAAATAAAAAACCGGCCAAGTGCGAGTCGGACTCGCGCGCGAAGGGTTCCGTACCATTTATTATTAAAAAAATACAGTTAAATCAACCTACCTCAAAAACTATAGGAGATAATTTAATCAAACCAAAAATCGTTGATAGAGTTTATTAATGTACGTAACATATTTTTTTTTTTTTTTTTTATCGTGGAGTTTAAAAAATAGAGGGGGGGGGGGGGACACATTTTTCAGACTTTGAGAGCTGATATCTCGAAAACGAATTGCTTAAATAAAAATGAGGTTTATAATCCTTCATATCATTTTCAAAGACCTTTCTATTAATACCTCACACGCTTATATACAACAAAAAAAATTTCTATCCCTCAGTTACATGTATACAGGGCCCCCACCCCAATGGTTTTTTTTTACAATTTAGTATCATAATCCTCTAGCGGTTCATACAACACATATCCTTACCAAATTTCCTTACTGTAGCATTTATAGTTTCCGAGTAAATCGGCTGTGACAGACGGACATGACGAATCTATAAGGGTTCCGTTTTTGCCATTTTGGCTACGGAACCCTAAAAAATGTGCATTCTAGCATTTCTTGCTTTCTCGCCTTTGCGGAGAACTAAAATTCTGTTTTTAAGATACATTGCCAAGGGGTTCAAGAAGATAATGGGACGTCCATACAGTACCCCTGTTTAAACATTTTGACTTTTATTTGAATGAAATGAATTTATTAGCACAAAACATAACTTAAAATTATATTACTTTCGGGAATTAAACACTTTATGTTCAAAATAAAGCTCTATAATCAAGGTTTTCACAAATAAGTCAGGATATTAGCACGAATTACACAAAAGATACGAATTTAGCAAACGTTCCATGGCGGCGGCGCGTGACAGAATGCCTGAGTGAGTGGCGTTCCCGCGTAAAGTGACAGTTTTGACAGGAGCTGTCAGCCAGGAGCTGTCACACAGTTAAGACGTGATGAGACTGGATCCGACACGGCCAGCCCTGACGTCGCGGCGTCCTCGCAGCGTGTCTCCCTGGTGCCCCTGAGGCAGCCGCAGCCGTTGAGGCAACCGCAACCGAGGCACCACTGCCGTTCACGAAGCCGTAGACGATGCAGCAGGAGCTCCGGGTGCAGCTGGTGCTGCCGAAGCCGGAGCCGGTGCAGCTGGTGCTGCCGAAGCCGAAGCCGGTGCAGCTGGTGCTGCCGAAGCCGAAGCTGGTGCAGCTGGTGCTGCCGAAGCTGGTGCAGCTGGTGCTACCGAAGCCGAAGCTGGTGCAGCTGGTGCTGCCGAAGCTGGTGCAGCTGGTGCTACCGAAGCCGAAGCTGGTGCAGCTGGTGCTGCCGAAGCTGGTGCAGCTGGTGCTACCGAAGCCGAAGCTGGTGCAGCTGGTGCTGCCGAAGCCGAAGCTGGTGCAGCTGGTGCTGCCGAAGCTGGTGCAGCTGGTGCTACCGAAGCCGAAGCTGGTGCAGCTGGTGCTGCCGAAGCTGGTGCAGCTGGTGCTACCGAAGCCGAAGCCGGTGCAGCTGGTGCTGCCGAAGCCGAAGCTGGTGCAGCTGGTGCTGCCGAAGCTGGTGCAGCTGGTGCTACCGAAGCCGAAGCTGGTGCAGCTGGTGCTGCCGAAGCCGGAGCCGGTGCAGCTGGTGCTGCCGAAGCCGAAGCTGGTGCAGCTGGTGCTGCCGAAGCTGGTGCAGCTGGTGCTACCGAAGCCGAAGCTGGTGCAGCTGGTGCTGCCGAAGCCGGAGCCGGTGCAGCTGGTGCTGCCGAAGCCGAAGCCGGTGCAGCTGGTGCTGCCGAAGCCGAAGCTGGTGCAGCTGGTGCTGCCGAAGCTGGTGCAGCTGGTGCTACCGAAGCCGAAGCTGGTGCAGCTGGTGCTGCCGAAGCCGAAGCCGGTGCAGCTGGTGCTGCCGAAGCCGAAGCTGGTGCAGCTTGTGCTGCCGAAGCTGGTGCAGCTGGTGCTACCGAAGCCGAAGCTGGTGCAGCTGGTGCTGCCGAAGCCGGAGCCGGTGCAGCTGGTGCTGCCGAAGCCGAAGCTGGTGCAGCTGGTGCTGCCGAAGCCGGAGCCGGTGCAGCTGGTGCTGCCGAAGCCGAAGCCGGTGCAGCTGGTGCTGCCGAAGCCGAAGCTGGTGCAGCTGGTGCTGCCGAAGCTGGTGCAGCTGGTGCTACCGAAGCCGAAGCTGGTGCAGCTGGTGCTGCCGAAGCCGAAGCTGGTGCTGCCGAAGCCGAAGCTGGTGCAGCTGGTGCTGCCGAAGCCGAAGCTGGTGCAGCTGGTGCTGCCGAAGCCGAAGCTGGTGCAGCTGGTGCTGCCGAAGCCGAAGCAGCGGGCGCTGCCGAAGCCGAAGGACTGCGGGGGCAGCTAACGCTGCAGAACCCGTCGGACAGGTGTGACCCTGCCAAACCCGTCGGACAGGTGTAACACTGCCAAACCCGTCGGGCAGGTGTAACACTGCCAAACCCGTCGGGCAGGTGTAACACTGCCAAACTCGATGCGACAGGCGCTACAGGCGCAGCCGATGGTGTCGACGTAGCCGCCTACGCCATTATTGCTGCTGGATTCCGCGTTGAGTCGAGAGCCGCTGTATTAGCTCTGGGGATCTGCTATTCATCTGAAACATTCTAAATTCCACATCTTCCATTCCATCCACATAGTCCATTCCGTTTCACATATACAATAAACAACAACACGCAACAAAAACGAATTAAATTAATTGAAGTAATTGAGACGTCTCCCAATACTTCATACAACAAAATTCGAACATGAACGAAGCCTCACCGAGACATTCGTCCACGTCCGCAGGCAGAGGCATCCCTTCCGCATACCTAGGAAAAGGTGAGAACATAAGCCACACCCCCTCCGTACATATACTTGATCAAGCACCACTAGGTTGCCCTTACAAGAATATGTCTGCAGTACTCACCCTGCAGTGACCACAACCCCATTTGGACAGAGGCATCCCTTACGCTTATCCTGGAAAAGATGAGAATCTAATCCTCACCCCCTCCTACATACTTGACCAGGTCTCACTCAATTGCCCGACCAAGCATGTCTGCAGTGGCCACTCAGAAATGAGTCCAAGGTTGGGCATAGGCATCCATTACGCATACCCTGGAAAAGATGAGAACCGAATTCCCATCCCCTCCTGCATACTCGATTAAGCCTTCTCTCAAGTCTCAATATTGCTCAATCTAGTATGCCTGCTACCCAATATAATAATAAACTCGACCACATAACGCCATTGTAATTCAATTTACCACTGAGTATGATTAGTCAGTAATGTAGTAGGTTAGTCAAGAGTGTTTTTCCTAAAGACGGGAGGTCTAAGTTTGAAAGTGGATGGTAGTAATCAAAGAAAGAGGGAGGGCTCATGATAAACGGAATCATAACTATATGGCAGCATGGTGGAGTTAAATAACACTTACTCCCAAAGAAGACAGCATCCAACTATTGACACCACCTTCTTCACCGTTGTTGAACCGCTCACAGGTTCTGATTTGTCAAGTTGTATCAATAAAATAGCCTCAAATAGTTTTGCTCCCATCATCGTCAACAGCAGCAAACTGTCCATCACCATCATCATCTTAGTAGGTAGCTGTCAGTGCTGCATCCCCATCAGCCCACAGGCATCGTGACCAACAGCACTGGCACTAATATGACCTCATGATCTCATCAGCTCTGCTAGGCTATGTCCAACTTGATCCTTAGGCAGCCTCATACAACATCAGCTCAGCCATTTCAAAAATCTACAAAACAAATATTTTTTTAAAACACCCATAGTAATAACACAGGCAGGCAATAAGTAGTTGCACGACCCCTCGCAGGCTCCTCTTGAAATCCATTTGTGAATGGATACACAATGGTATACCATCCAAGTACATTTGAACTTCAGTGGCGACCACCGTTGTCCCATCTCTCTCGACACCAATACTTCACAGCGTGGCATCACATCATCACATGTACAGGATACCTTCAATTTATCAAAAACAAAATTAAATCACTCCAAAGAAGTATCAAACTCATGTAGAGTTTGAAACTTTTTCAACTATGTCATGTCCTTTCATAAGAACATTCCTCAATTTTTATTCATTCAGATTAAAATGTGTCAACATTTTATTCATAATCTTTGACCACAAGTTGTAGGTACTTGAAGCAACAACATAAAAATGGCATTGCTGATATGACAACTTCTATTTGGCGATATTACTTTAGTCCTCAAAATCATTTAAATTCATAACCACTTCAAGTATAAACATGATGTTCCAGTAGGACAATACCTACTCATGAACGTCATTAAACAAAACTAATGTCATCTAAAATGTTAAGATTAACTGGATTTCTTAGGTTGTAAGTCTGCTAAGTCTGACCCACTCACAATGAAGTTTATTTCAATTCATAAGTACCAAATTTACCAAAAGTTGTCAAAAGGTAAGTCCACCGTAATGTTGAAATGATTACCAACTTTTAAGAAACTTATTTGTCAATATAACTTTCACTCAGTTTCTAAGATGTTTTTTTATAAGCACAAGATTTTACCAACTAGGTACAAACAGCAACACTCCTAACGGACCATTAAAGACAGAGCAGAGAGAAAATGAAAGAGATAAATATAGTTATATTATGTCAACTTCAAATTAAATAATACACGGGAATGTTGATCGTTCGCACTGTTCGCAACTTGGTCGAATAATACAAATCGGGTTCCGAAATCTTATGAGACTAGTATCACGACTTCGACCGAACTCTGCTGACCAATGGGGCAGGCATTGCTACGGTTAACCAATGATCGCTCTCGGTTTCTTCAGAAGGTGACATTACCATGGTTACGTAATAACAAAAACGTTTAACCAATGATTAATCACGATTTTTCCGGAAGCTGACGTTACTATAGTTACGTTATAATATATAACATCCGCTTTAGTCCTGGAGACGTCAATCTAACTTCAGAGCCGGTAATTTGACTGCTAAGCTGCTATGTAGAAATTTTCGTTCATTTTCCTTTCAACGGCTGTCACTGTCAGATATTTTTTCAAAGTTAGAATTTCAGCCAGAAACTATCAAGTCATCTATTAAACATTTGTATGGCTACTGACAGATTAAAGGATTATAGGTAGACTGTCAAACGTCTATCTACCATATTTCCACAAAGGTTACATAAGTATTCAACTAACGTCAACTAAGAGATGTGATGAATTATAATAAAGACAGCAATAGCATTTGTCTCTGTCAATGAAAAAAATAATTTAAAATTGCCCGATAACATGGCTATTTGTAAAAATATCTTGACATCAGCAATAGCATTTGTCTCTGTCAATGAAAAAAATAATTTAAAATTGCCCGATAACATGGCTATTTGTAAAAATATCTTGATTTGGAAAAATACCTCGCCTAAAAATACCTTGCCTCGTCAGATAAATCATGAAATCCGATTTGAAGAAAGCATGATTAAATTACTAAACGGTTTTAGACAAATCTATGAAGAACTGTCGTTATCCAGTTTCCACAAGGAACAACGACATCTAGCGTCTAATCATGGCCGATAGCTAATTCTTAATTTTCGTAGACGAAGGAATTTTTATTATGTCAACTAGTTTTCAAATACTGAAATTTTGACGCAACAAAGATTCGATGACATATCATCGGGGACCATCGGAAATGTCGTGCCTACTAACGAAAAATACCGAACCCATAATATTACACGACCAAATTGCATCCTTTGCCAAGTGGCTCAACATTCCTATGTAACTGACACGTGACTGTATGTGTGATTCTCTTTCATGCAATATTTCCAATTTCTGAAGTGTATACCCAGCTGTGTTGCTGTTTGTACTGCACTTTGTTATCAACAAACAATAAGTTTATGTCAAAAATAAAACTCATTTTAAGCTAGTTTTTATCGCCAACTACTTTCCTTAGTAATGACGTAATGACTTCCCAAAATGTAGGCCTATTTATTAACCTGACCGCACACAATGTACATTCCATAGAAGGTTGTAAGATGTCTCTAACATTTCAACTATGTTGGAGATTTAAACTGTTTTTAACACCGTCGCTGTGGCAATTAAGTTAAATTGTAATTAACCATACTTGTACAGGTCACATATGACCTGTTCCGCGCTGAGTGTGTTAAACTTTAAGTAGTTTGCACATTCAAAGGGTTGAAATTAAATGCCTGGACAAAAGTCACAACACTGGCTGGCTGTTAACTCCATAGTCCATACACATTAAGTTGCAAAACATACACCATGACATCTACTCATTTTTGCATTTCTATATTCTAGTGCAATATTGAATTGTGAATCCATAAGCATTTCCAACCTATGTGCCACATATTGATTCGTTTTAAACTACTTACCAACCAACACTGAACTTTGCACAAATTGACATTGTTTGACTATATGCTTGTGAGACCGCTATGGCCAGCAATGTACACAGTCTGTTGAAGCTGGGAATATGCAGGTTGCTATGTCTGTCAGAGCTAGGAATGTATTAAACCTACTAGTGATAACTATCGAGCAGGCCATGAACTTGTTTGCCACCATCAATTATACTTAAGTGGACATTTCAACACTTCAAATTTATCATTCTGAATATTCACAATGAGCCAATACAAAAAGTCAAACATTAGTTCAAATATCACAGAGGTCAAATAGAACACTACATAAATATTTACTAAACTCCTCTAAATAAGTCCAGGAAATACTTAGGACTGCTAAACAAAGTCTATTAGGTTTACATACCTCTCAATTTGCATTTTAATCTTGTCTAGATATTTACTTGCTCAGAAGTTACTCTTAATCACAGATGTCACAGACATTCATACACAATAGATGGTTAAGTTACAAATTCATACTAAATTACCTGCACTCTACAGCAAGGAAACTCATTTGAGGAATTTATGTAAGCTGTTTATGTTCACTTCGCTATTTATTTAATGTTTTAGTGCAGAACTGTGAACACACTAGATATGTCTACATTTGCAGTTAATGTAATTTAGTGGTATCTAGAATTTATATGTCAATGTACTTCAGAGACTTTATATGTCAACAGAATATTTTGCGGTATCACAGTGTAGCTTTAATTAAGAGTAAATATCCAACAACCAGCTATGACACAACAAATCATTTAGGTACTGAGGTGTTAGTACTAGTTTGGTTCTCAGTATTCACATAATCATGTGATCTATAGGTCTACTTGTGCTAAACAATTTATGACTTAATAAAGTCATAACATAATAACAGGGTCTGTGCATTAAAAATGTTAATGTGTCTCTAGGTGTCAGTTAGTAAACACTTGTGTAATTTATTTAATTTGATTATAAAGCTAATCTCCGATAATGAAAATAGTTCATAACAATTAATTTGGCATTAATACTTAACAATGCCACAGCAGAAATCATTCTGGAATACCACAGGAAGCAACTTTCTATAGTCACTCTTAATTAAATGACTGTACCATTGTACATCAACATCATCTTTATATCAGCGACCATATACTTTGATGATTTCTAACTGAGGTTACTTACTGGAAACCTCAAAGTATTCTGGGTCTTGGGATATTGTAGGACTGTACAGCTCGGTTAAACTGACACAGAATAGCCGTCCTCATGTTCATGTCCAAACATGATCTCTCAGGCTTCAAAGTAATAAGAAAATAACCATACCAGACTTGTGTTCCTCCGTCATTCACATAATCTCACCCATATATATTAGGTAAGTATGTTCACCAACAAACATTATGAGTTCCTTCACCCTGGTTGAACTTCATAAATGGAACTTTCTTCACTTCCTTGTACAAACAAAATTGGATGACATCAACATGTTGGAACAGGAGAGGTGTTGTCATCGTCCAGTTTTGAAGCATTTAATGAAATACTTCAATAGAACCTGTGAATACAGCTGAAAATGCGTAGGTGTAGATGATCAGAGAACCGAAAGGTTCCGTCTGATAAACTCCTGCTGAAAGTTACTTGCGAAGTGATTTTTGATCACTAATATTGTTTTCCAAGGCGACAATTATCCAAGGCACAAACTGAAACTACTTTAAGCTGGTCACTGAGACCCCGCGTCTTTCTTTCTTTGATGTGCCGCCGCCTCGCGCCAAAAGTTATTTACGAGTGTAACTCTCGACTTTAACGTTTCTAGTAGCGAGAACGTTGCTTTTTCGTATCGTAAGATATTTGCAATTGAATTTACTCATTGGCAATTAACTTTACTCTGTAGTTTGTAAGTAATTAGTCCAATGACACTTAGCGAGCGTGATTATTTACGTGGGCTAATGTGATCGTGTCCCACTTTTGATTTCGGGAATTAAACACTTTATGTTCAAAATAAAGCTCTATAATCAAGGTTTTCACAAATAAGTCAGGATATTAGCACGAATTACACAAAAGATACGAATTTAGCAAACGTTCCATGGCGGCGGCGCGTGACAGAATGCCTGAGTGAGTGGCGTTCCCGCGTAAAGTGACAGTTTTGACAGGAGCTGTCAGCCAGGAGCTGTCACACAGTTAAGACGTGATGAGACTGGATCCGACATTACATTAAAAACAGAGATATTGAAGTTGTGCTAAAGGGTCCTCACTCAGCTTGTTGTCACGTAGTGCACCGCAGGGCACACTACGTAACGCTGATTTTCAGTGAGGCCCGAGGTATACAGAGAAGATGGCACCATTTATCTAAGACACCTTGCATAATTACATTGGGATTATTACTAATGGTATACGTATTTATCGTTTTCTTTATACTTGTATTGTTACTTGTGACAGGCCAGCTGAAAGAGCATCAAGTCCGCGACCACACAACGGTCGCTAATGCCATCCCGCTCTGCTCTGAAGAGCATCTCATAAACAAGCCTAAGGTGAGATACTCATACAAATCATTACAATAGTCGGAGCCTGGAATATCCATAGCAAAACAAAAGATTGTCGCAATCAAACTAGGGTGAGAAACATTTTATTATCGATATCGAGTAAGTTTTATACCAACCACGTCCGTTTCAAACCGGTTTACAAATAATAATTAACTACAGAGACACAACTTATATTTTATCGCTGTCATATGCAATGAAATTATAATGAGATTCAATGCAGTATTAATTTTCTGAAGTGTATTATTTTCGATGAGGTTGATCACGTCTTTGTTAGCCGAAAAATTCACTACAGAGACACAACTTATATCTTATCGCTGTCATATGCAATGAAATTATAATGAGATTCAATGTCTTATGCAGTATTAATTTTCTGAAGTGTATTATTTTCGATGAGGTTGATTACGTCTTTGTTAGCCGACTACGGCCAAGCCAAGGGTTATTAGTTAATATGAAATATAAGTAACGTTGATTATATAAGTTATGTTGCCTTTTTGATGAATTAACACATAAATCTTACTGCTACTTTTGCGTTTGGCTTAAATTATTATAAAATAATGTACAATTTTTTTTAAGACAAAACTTACTCGATATCGATAAAAAAATGTTTCTCGCCCTAGTTTGATTGTGACAGTCTTTTGTTTTGCTATGTATTTTTCGGGCTCTGACAATAGTATACAAGAGAGTCCGCTATTTGTGAGTATATTTTATATGCTTAGATCTTTTAAACTAAGTAAAGGATATGAATGCGGATAGATCAATCAAGCGGAAGAATTTTATGTAAAATAACCAGTGATCGGATTAGGTAGTGCCATTTCGCGGGACTTCGGTACGTTATCTTAGTGTGGACATAACTTCTAAGCCCGACATTTAATATGAAAAGTAAAATTTTTGTTCGAAAATTTTCAATTTTATAGTTATTTTCTTTACTTTCAGTTTGATATTGATAAAAATTAGTCTAATTTTACTTATATTTTTCCACAATAGCTAATTTTGTCATATGTGTGCCTTTATTAATGTTTTTCTAGTTGTTAATTTCACACTCGTAGTTAAATGATTGGTCTCAATCATTTTTACTTCTTTACCGGACTTTGAGACGCTAAGAGCTTTGGGACTCTTTTGGCCGATCTCACTGGACTTTGATTTCGTTCTAACTGGACTGAGGTTCTGGTGGTCTAAAGTAGAGCAGTCATAGAGTTTTCTTTAATAATCGTTTTGCTTCTACTATTGTTAGTAGCAGCTATAAAAACATCAAATAAAAGATGTATTCACAATTACAAAATCCTTTTATTTTTTCATGTTTCTTCAATTTATGACATAACAAGAAAATGTTGTGTAAAAAAATATAAGTCCCAGGATCCCGAGGCTTATCTATGTTAAGTATAATGTTTAAGGTCTTTCACCCGAAATGGCACTACCTAATCCGATCACTGAAAATAACAACCCGACCGAAGTCGGGACGGGTCGTTAGTATTTTAATATTTTAACAAGTTTTTATCAGTCTTTTATAGGTCGTTTGTGTGGTAAAAACGAACAGCACATTTTGTATTTCTTTATTAACTCTTCTTTACTGATAGTGACGATGTGGCTTTGAACACCAATACATTGCAAATTTTACGTGTTACAGTGTTAAAACTTATGGTGGCGCTGGCCTTTAACCCTTTCATTAATACTTACTTACTGCTGTGGCGCAGCGATGCAATCTTCTAATGCAATCTTTTTTTTAAACCAGAAGCCACCTATCGGCTTGTATTTCTGCAACATAAATCAGGTTCTAGAGCCCTTAACTCTTTCATATCCACAGGAAGGATTTGCATTCTTTTCCACAAAAAAAATATTATAATCCTAGTTTATACCAATAACCATTATTTTTCCACAGACCAAGGCCCGGCCTCCCGTGAAGGACTCCTCCTCCCACGCCATGAGCGCCACCTACGAGGACATGACGCTAGTGCTGCCGGACGCCATGCTGTGTCGCGAGTGCGACACCAAGCTGGACAGCGACAAGCACTTCCTGTGAGTCACTTGTAGCGGCGCTCCCACACCCAGTCCCACGAGTCCCACGCCATGAGGTGCCACCTACGAGGACATGACGCTAGTGCTGCCGGACGCCATGCTGTGTCGCGAGTGCGACACCAAGCTGGACAGCGACAAGCACTTCCTGTGAGTCACTTGTAGCGTCGCTCCCACACCCAGTCCCACGAGTCCCACGCCATGAGGTGCCACCTACGAGGACATGACGCTAGTGCTGCCGGACGCCATGCTGTGTCGCGAGTGCGACACCAAGCTGGACAGCGACAAGCACTTCCTGTGAGTCACTTGTAGCGTCGCTCCCACACCCAGTCCCACGAGTCCCACGCCATGAGCGCCACCTACGAGGACATGACGCTAGTGCTGCCGGACGCCATGCTGTGTCGCGAGTGCGACACCAAGCTGGACAGCGACAAGCACTTCCTGTGAGTCACTTGTAGCGTCGCTCCCACACCCAGTCCCACGAGTCCCACGCCATGAGGTGCCACCTACGAGGACATGACGCTAGTGCTGCCGGCCGCCATGCTGTGTCGCGAGTGCGACACCAAGCTGGACAGCGACAAGCACTTCCTGTGAGTCACTTGTAGCGTCCCACACCCAGTCCCACGAGTCCCACGCCATGAGGTGCCACCTACGAGGACATGACGCTAGTGCTGCCGGACGCCATGCTGTGTCGCGAGTGCGACACCAAGCTGGACAGCGACAAGCACTTCCTGTGAGTCACTTGTAGCGTCGCTCCCACACCCAGTCCCACGAGTCCCACGCCATGAGCGCCACCTACGAGGACATGACGCTAGTGCTGCCGGACGCCATGCTGTGTCGCGAGTGCGACACCAAGCTGGACAGCGACAAGCACTTCCTGTGAGTCACTTGTAGCGTCGCTCCCACACCCAGTCCCACCAGTCCCACGCCATGAGCGCCACCTACGAGGACATGACGCTAGTGCTGCCGGACGCCATGCTGTGTCGCGAGTGCGACACCAAGCTGGACAGCGACAAGCACTTCCTGTGAGTCACTTGTAGCGTCGCTCCCACACCCAGTCCCACGAGTCCCACGCCATGAGCGCCACCTACGAGGACATGACGCTAGTGCTGCCGGACGCCATGCTGTGTCGCGAGTGCGACACCAAGCTGGACAGCGACAAGCACTTCCTGTGAGTCACTTGTAGCGTCGCTCCCACACCCAGTCCCACGAGTCCCACGCCATGAGCGCCACCTACGAGGACATGACGCTAGTGCTGCCGGACGCCATGCTGTGTCGCGAGTGCGACACCAAGCTGGACAGCGACAAGCACTTCCTGTGAGTCACTTGTAGCGTCGCTCCCGCACCCAGTCCCACGAGTCCCACGCCATGAGCGCCACCTACGAGGACATGACGCTAGTGCTGCCGGACGCCATGCTGTGTCGCGAGTGCGACACCAAGCTGGACAGCGACAAGCACTTCCTGTGAGTCACTTGTAGCGTCGCTCCCACACCCAGTCCCACGAGTCCCACGCCATGAGCGCCACCTACGAGGACATGACGCTAGTGCTGCCGGACGCCATGCTGTGTCGCGAGTGCGACACCAAGCTGGACAGCGACAAGCACTTCCTGTGAGTCACTTGTAGCGTCGCTCCCACACCCAGTCCCACGAGTCCCACGCCATGAGCGCCACCTACGAGGACATGACGCTAGTGCTGCCGGACGCCATGCTGTGTCGCGAGTGCGACACCAAGCTGGACAGCGACAAGCACTTCCTGTGAGTCACTTGTAGCGTCGCTCCCACACCCAGTCCCACGAGTCCCACGCCATGAGCGCCACCTACGAGGACATGACGCTAGTGCTGCCGGACGCCATGCTGTGTCGCGAGTGCGACACCAAGCTGGACAGCGACAAGCACTTCCTGTGAGTCACTTGTAGCGTCGCTCCCACACCCAGTCCCACGAGTCCCACGCCATGAGGTGCCACCTACGAGGACATGACGCTAGTGCTGCCGGACGCCATGCTGTGTCGCGAGTGCGACACCAAGCTGGACAGCGACAAGCACTTCCTGTGAGTCACTTGTAGCGTCGCTCCCACACCCAGTCCCACGAGTCCCACGCCATGAGGTGCCACCTACGAGGACATGACGCTAGTGCTGCCGGACGCCATGCTGTGTCGCGAGTGCGACACCAAGCTGGACAGCGACAAGCACTTCCTGTGAGTCACTTGTAGCGTCGCTCCCACACCCAGTCCCACGAGTCCCACGCCATGAGGTGCCACCTACGAGGACATGACGCTAGTGCTGCCGGACGCCATGCTGTGTCGCGAGTGCGACACCAAGCTGGACAGCGACAAGCACTTCCTGTGAGTCACTTGTAGCGTCGCTCCCACACCCAGTCCCACGAGTCCCACGCCATGAGCGCCACCTACGAGGACATGACGCTAGTGCTGCCGGACGCCATGCTGTGTCGCGAGTGCGACACCAAGCTGGACAGCGACAAGCACTTCCTGTGAGTCACTTGGGGGTTGAAATGGGGGTCCAAAGTTTGTATGGCGAAATAAGATTAGTTGAACTATTTTATCCGAAACTTCGCAGGAGTATTCTTTAAAATAATTGAGTAAATGTATGTTTAAGGTTTTTTGAAAATTCAACCCCTGAAAAAGGTAAAAAGGGTGATGAAGTGAAAAAATCAAGATGGGTACCTATCGTTGTTATAGTTTATCGAGTCGTAGATCACGAAAACAATCACGATTTTAAAATTAAACGCGGCGGACGTGAAAAACTATGTACACGGTACACAGTGTGATAGGGTAAAATTTGAAAAAAGAATACAGTTTTATTATTTATGTTCATTTCTGGTTCTAGAGATTCCAAATATAGCGCGTAGGTTTCTTTGAGGGTGTAGGGGAAACCCACTCGTTAGAGGGTGCAATGGGGGTCCAAAGTTTGTACGGGGAAACTTGACTATTTGAACTGTTTTATCCGAAACTTCACAGGAGTATTCCCAAACATAAATGACTAAAGACATGTTTTAGGGTTTTTTGAGAATTCAACTCTTGAACGTTTAAACAGTAAAAAACAACATGGTTAGCGTTTCTATAGTCTATCGTGACGCTGTACCGAGGTGTACGTGAAATACCATCTCCTCTGTTATGGTCTCATGGGCTTGCGGGTTATGATAGGGGTATCGTTTTTGTGTTTATTTCTGATTTAAAAAATTCTAAATATAGCATGTTAACCAACGTTAATAACCATTTAAGTTTTCCTGAGTTTTCACGCGATAGTAATCAAAAGTACATATATCTGTGTATCCAAGAGGTTTTTTATAAAGTCAAAACAGCCGTCACCATAAATTTCGTCATATTTGATCCAATTGTGTAAATCGATGTATCGGGATCCCAGAGGTTCTTATTAACAAACTGCAAAAAAGGCTGCCTATTAAATTTCCGTTTCGATATTGTCCGTCATAAAAATCGGTGGTAATCTGAAGTTCTGACTGATCTGTTTATCATAATCAAGCAGAAGTCAAATTTGTAAGAAATGGTAACAATCTTGACTTACTTCAAATGTTAATCAGCTCGGCTAATTATGGTCATCTTTGTAAGGCCCGGGAAACGACAAACGATAGTTTATCATCAAAACACAACAATCACCTATGTGAGTGTATGTAAACTTTCAATGATAAAAAACATTTGTCGGTTACCAGATAGTAAATATGACCATAATATGATAGCGGATTTTGATAATAATCGATATCTGAAATGTCAAAACGTTCCAAGTAATAAATTTGAGGTCAAATTTGCACAAAATGGTCGACACCTTGAATTTATTTAGTTTGAATCCGACCTTAATAAAAATTCGTATCTTAGGACCCAAGGGTTTTTCATGACGATTTTGAGGTAGGTACAAAAAGTGAGAAGCTATCACATCTTAAATTTCTAGAACTTTGATTTGATATTGATAAAAATCGATACCGAGAAGATGAAAAGTTCTTCATATAGAATTTGAAGTCAAAATTGCAAGAAAAGTTCGCCATCTTGAATTTAGGTCTTAAGTTTAATACGACCGTGATAAAAATTGATAGAACGCGGCTGAACCGCGGGTAAAAGCACCATCCGCCACACTTAAATCGGTTAAGGCAAACGCGAGACAATCGCGGGAAAACATTAACACAGCAATGAATAGATATTAGTACGCGGGCGAAGCCGCGGGTAACTGCTAGTTCTTTGATAAAAGGTTGATGATAGGCAGCAGCGTCATCATAGTGGACATATTACTGCGATCGCCAATCCGCTTGTCCAGCGTGGCAATTATGGGCATTCGCCTCCTTATGCGTCTATACGCATTAGAGAGGAGTATATTATGGTTAATAGGAGAGGCCTATGTCTAGCAGTAGACTAACATAGGCTGATGATGTGTATATGGGTTATAATATGTATTTTTTTTCTTAGTTATTTCAATTGTTTATTTTATTTTTGTTGACTTGATTTGATTAATTGATTATTGTTAATTATTATTTTGACTTTGCAATAACGTTTAATTTTATGTATTTCTTTTCTTTATTTGACATTTGCTTTGTATTTTGACGATCACGATGAAAATTTGTATATCCTGACATCACATTGTATTTCGAATTTTCTTCCTGACATAAATAAAACTAAACTAAACTAAACTAATGATGGGATCGTTTCATGTAGTTTTATTCCTAATTTAGTGAATATACTTATTAAATTGTCTACTTTTAGCGGGGCATCTTCGTGCACAAAATGCTCATATTCGTCGTCGTGCTACCGCGCCATGCTGCGCCACAGCGGCTACTGCGCCGGCCCGCACTCGCTCGAGGACGCGCCGCGGCCGGCGCCGAGGGAGCTGCACTGTGTCTGCTCCTACACCACTACAGTCGGTCAGTACCTGCGTCCCTGCGGCCATATATAACATGGACGTCTACCGCGCCATGCTGCGTCACAGCGGCTATTGCGCCGGCCCGCACTCGCTCGAGGACGCGCCGCGGCCGGCGCCGAGGGAGCTGCACTGTGTCTGCTCCTACACCACTACAGTCGGTTAGTACCTTTGTCTACGGTATACACGAGTCAGACTGCGATGGTGAAGAAAAACAGTTAATAATGGTAACGGTAACGGTTAGGAGCATTATCCACAATAACAACTCACATATATATATATTTTTTTCATTTATTTAGAAACAAACAGTCTTTATTAATTCATAAGTACATTAGCTAACAGCTTCAATTCTTACTATACAGACCTATAGTTTCCTATATGTAAGATAAATTACAATTTATAAACTTATTGCTATGAAACATGAAACGCTATACTAACCTACTTGTCTCCACACGACTTTAACGATGAATAAACATGTTTCTTAAATAAAACCAATGAGCTGCATATCAGACATATCAGACTACAATGTTGTTGTAGTTCCTAGGGCACCCCGGAGGTGCATAGGACCTCAAGATCTTCCACGCTTTTCTGTCTTGAGCAACCTTCTTGTGTTCTAAGTCAGACCTACGGCTCGCAACTACAGTCGGTTAGTACCTTTGTCTACGGTATACACGAGTCAGACTTCGATGGTGAAGAACAACGGTTGATAATGGTAACGGTAAGTCGGTTAACATTATCCACAATAACCACTCACATATCAGCAAACCCCGGATGACGGGAGCAAAAATGAGTTTGTCACTAGTGCTTAGTTAAATATCGACTATTCTATCGACATCCATACCAACATTTTACGAATTAGAAATGTATTGATCAACAGTAATTTATGCAACCGTACGTAATCAGAGGCATTGCGATCTAAAATTGATAAACAATAATATGTCAATAATACCTAGTACCATAAGACAGTTACAAAACCGAAATTAAAGCCTAAAAAACAGCTTGAATGTCGTTCAGAATTTCAAAGTGCACTTGTTAGTTAAGATTACTTTTACATCCTCAAGGCGAAATTATTCACAAAAAATATCATAATGAGTTGACTAAAAAAATTGGTAAATTCATATTAAAAATCTTATTTTTGATATCTGGAAAAGAAGTGGAACTACTAGGGAAACATAATTAGCATAATCTATAAATTTCAAATTAAAAAATCGTTCATATGGATGTCGATAGAATAGTCGATATTTAACTAAGCACTAGTGACAAACGCATTTTTGCTCCCGTCATCCGGGGTTTGCATATCAGACTACAATGTTGTTGTTGTAGTTCCTAGGGCACCCCGGAGGTGCATAGGACCTCAAGATCCTTCCACGCTTTTCTGTCTTGAGCAACCTTCTTGTGTTCTAAGTCAGACCTACGGCTCGCAACTACAGTCGGTTAGTACCCTTGTCCACGGTATACACGAGTCAGACTTCGATGGTGAAGAACAACGGTTGATAATGGTAACGGTAAGTCAGTTAGGAGCATTATCCACAATAACAACTCACATATATATATTTTTTTTTTCATTTATTTAGAAACAAACAGTCTTTATTAATTCATAAGTACATTAGCTAACAGCTTCAATTCTTACTATACAGACCTATAGTTTCCTATATGTAAGATAAATTACAATTTATAAACTTATTGCTATGAAACATGAAACGCTATACTAACCTACTTGTCTCCACACGACTTTAACGATGAATAAACATGTTTCTTAAATAAAACCAATGAGCTGCATATCAGACATATCAGACTACAATGTTGTTGTAGTTCCTAGGGCACCCCGGAGGTGCATAGGACCTCAAGATCCTTCCACGCTTTTCTGTCTTGAGCAACCTTCTTGTGTTCTAAGTCAGACCTACGGCTCGCAACTACAGTCGGTTAGTACCCTCGTCCACGGTATTCGCGAGTCAGACTTCGATGGTGAAGAAAAACGGTTGATAATGGTAACGGTAAGTCAGTTAGCATTATCCACAATAACCACTCACATATCAGACTACAATGTTGTTGTTGTAGTTCCTAGGGCACCCTGGAGGTGCATAGGACCTCAAGATCCTTTTTTTTTTATGTTGGCACAACAAAGTGGCTCCACTCCACCTGATCGTAAGTGAAAAGTAGAGCCCAAATCGCGGCGGCAACGAACAGGAGACAATCCTTCCACGCTTTTCTGTCTTGAGCAACCTTCTTGTCTTCTAAGTCAGACCTACGGCTCGCAATTCGGTCTCCACGCTTCTTTTCCACGTGTGTACAGGGCGACCATCGAGCTCGCTTTTCGCCTTGAGGCATCCACTCAAAGGCGATACTGGCGAGGTTCGTTGCTCCTCTTCGAAGAGTATGCTCGGTCCACTATACTAGATCTGATCAGACTACAATAGTGAAGAGAAAAAGGTTGATATTGGTTGGTGAGTCAAAATTAATTGGTGGACGTCCACTGCTAGACATAGGCCTCCCCCAGAGAGTGCCACATAGATCGGTCGTGAGCTGCTCGCATGCTGTGGCAACCGTTACCAGGTCGTCGCTCCATCTTGTGGGGGGCCTTCCCACGCTGCGTCGTCCAAGTGCGTGGTCGCCACTCGAGAACACGCCGACCCCACCGGTCATCGGTTCCCGGGCAATATAGCCCATTGCCATTTCAACGTGGCGATTCTTCAGGCTATGTCGATCACCTTCGTTCGTCTGCAGACCTCATCATTCCAGATTCGACCTCCCAGAGAAACCCCGAGCATTGCCCTGTCCATCGCTAGTTGAGTGACTCTGAGCCTCCTAATGAGTCCCATAATAGTGAACGACCACGTTTCAGAGCCGTAAGTAATCACTGACAACACACAGTGGTCAAAGCCTTTTGACTTGAGACACTGCGGGATATTCTCACCTTAAGGTGGGTATACACCAAACGAGCGAATGCTCATTCTATCCCCACTTTACGAAATTCGTTCGTTACACAAAACGTAATTCGTCGAAATTCGTTAATTTCGTAGAGTGGGGGATAGAATAAGCATTCGCTCGTTTTGTGTAAACCCACCTTTATTTGATCCATTCGTGTAGTCTTACCCCCTTATTCATAAACGTTTGCTAACTTAACAAGCCGCTAATAATTGTTTGTCCCTTTCGGTCTTAACAATGTGTCCTTAAGAGCAAAAGGGACAACGTTTATGAATAAGGGGGTTATTCGTCAATCTGTATGAGTTCTTCAAAAGAATTTCCTGAAGCGGACTAATTCAAAGTTACTATAATTTCAGGTACCGATATGCTGACGCACTTGTTAAGCTGCGAGCACAAGAGCGCGTACGCATCTGAAGAAGCGGCGAAGAGTAATACAGTCCGCGACGAACCGCCGCCCAAGACGGACGACTCTGCTGTTGTGAGTAGCACTTCTTAGATATATTGATTTAAACTTTCACGATTATCACTATGGGTGCAAAACTTTAACAAAACTTCTCAAGTCGACTTGACATAGCACGTATACATCCATAAAATATACATATCTACACACCCACACATTGTAAGTTAAAGATTCCGAGATAGGGAATAAAATTGGATACAGATTTCTCAATAATATTCGTATTTTTCTTGGCTAATGTTTTCCCATACGTCAATTTTAAAGTTTAATAAAAAGTTTAATTATCACTCATATTTTAACGACAAACGGGTCTTAATCTCGTAAACTTACGCTTAATTTTATCCTGACGTTTCGGGTATGACGTTACACAGTCTGCCTGCGGCCACGAGTTCGTCACACCCGAAACGTCAGGATTAAAGTAAACGTAAGTATACGCGGTTAACATCTCTTAGATGATGATGATGCTGGTTGTTTTGAAACTATTTACGGTTTCATAAACAATAACAACAGAATGTGCCATGAAATAAAGCAAGAATATTTCTCAAAAAAATCAGCTTAGGTACTTGTAAATTAAAATGTCATATAATTTGTACGGAACGTGACGTTTCCGAACAATAAACATTATTTTTATATGATTTCTATTCAGAATCGTGAGCTCTGTTGATTGTAATGGGAACAACTTTAAAAAATGACCCATTAAGGAAAAGACTTATTAAAACCGGATTAATGCATGTTTGTATAATTTAAGTAACATAATTTTGCATAAAACCAGCGTTACTCGGAAGACCGTAATCATGGTAATAACGGACCGAAAAAAGTTGATTTTCATCACAGTTGCTGTCTAAGCGCGCCATTGGTTGCGTGCGTAGCGGGAGTAATAGAAAAGTGACACTACTTAGGGAGTAATAAACATGTCAGTACGTCATTTAATAATAATATTATGTCTTAAAACTTATTTTTTTGTCGGCAAGTGTGATGAAAAACATAGTATGCATCACGGTCAGTAAGCGTAATAACTAACTCGAGTCATAAAAGCCCTCCGCCTATTGGCGTCGGGCTTCTAACACTCTCGTTAGTAATTCTGTACTTACCTTCCTTGATACACAATGCACTATTCTGTGCGTAAGTTTACCCTTAAAGCAAGCACTTTCTGAGCGTATGCATTGTAAAAGTAGATTTACCCACTAACGCGTAATAATCGTTGAGCAGACCGAGACCGCACCGGCCGTGGACTACGCGCCGCCGTCCGTGCTCAACACGCAGCTGTCGCTCGACGACCTGGCGCCGCCCTCCGTACTTCTAACGGACCAGGTAACGAACAAGGCTTCCGTACTCTTCAGTAATACTCGTTGAGCAGACCGAGACCGCGCCGTGGACTACGCGCCGCCGTCCGTGCTCAACACGCAGCTGTCGCTCGACGACCTGGCGCCGCCCTCCGTACTTCAAACGGACCAGGTAACGAACAAGGCTTCCGTACTCTTCAGTAATAATCGTTGAGCAGACCGAGACCGCGCCGTGGACTACGCGCCGCCGTCCGTGCTCAACACGCAGCTGTCGCTCGACGACCTGGCGCCGCCCTCCGTACTTCAAACGGACCAGGTAACGAACAAGGCTTCCGTACTCTTCAGTAATAATCGTTGAGCAGACCGAGACCGCGCCGTGGACTACGCGCCGCCGTCCGTGCTCAACACGCAGCTGTCGCTCGACGACCTGGCGCCGCCCTCCGTACTTCAAACGGACCAGGTAACAAACAAGGCTTCCGTACTCTTCAGACCGACCTATTTATGCTAGGACGGGCTTGTAAAGATTTAACACATTTTAATTTCTTTTGAAGAAACCAGAAGTCATATTTCCATCCCTTCTTGGTGACGAGTTATACATTGCCCTTATATATAAAAAGTATGAACGTATTCGCTGGATGGATAGCGGAAATAAGATCACTGTACGAATTCTATCCACTCTCCCCTAGCAAAAAAATATTTGTATTGAAATGAAACGCACGAAAAAAAGTCATATTTCTTTTAATTATCGGACATTATGCACCTTTATTAATAAATTGAAATAACTCAAAACTGGAGGATCTTGAGATTTTAAGATAATACAAAATAACGCAGAGAAGAGCATGGGATCAGTTCAACAATCACTCAAAAATACCGCCGGGAAACGAAATAGACTTTTGCACAGTACTCATTTTAAAGTAATTAATTCGTGAAACTTTAAACGCGATTTCCCATAAATATGGAATTTTGAATTACTTCGGTTTATAATGAAGGTGCGAATAGTCTAACTTGCCCATGCATATACAGTAAACTTGTTTGCAGCACGAGCAAGAGCTGAAGGACGCGTACGACCGGCCGCTGGCCACGCCGCGGCACGAGGAGGCCGGCTACAGCCTGCCCGACTTCGAGCCTCTGCCCCAGGAGCCCCCGCCACAACCTGACTTTGAGCAACTCTAATTCTATGGACCATAGAAAACTTAGCTTAGTCGTGAATTTGTAATATTGGTTGTAATCATGCAATATAAGTGAAGCTAAGTATCATAATAGGATAGCAAAAGATGCAATGTTACCCTAGTAGCTTTTTCCTTGTCAAGATTATATATAACTTTAAATGTCATTATGTTTTACACTGAAGGGTTGGGATATTATGTTTAAAATTAAGCAAGTGTCATGTCATGTGAAATTATTATATTACAACATATTTTAAACTTAGACAATATAATACTACAAATATTTCTTTGTTTTCTTTCTCCTCTTCTTGAAAGTCAGTGTGACTTTATTGGTGACCCCATAGTCTTCAATGGTGCTATTGTCATTGTCCAACACAAGTGAGTCAAAGCACAAGTTGTAAGTCTTCCAGATGTATTTCCATGAGATTTTCACTTTGCTGCCACTCCTTTGTTGGTAGATTTCGAAGTGCCTTGCTACAGCCTTTTTGAGGTCCCTTACGGAAGCATTTTGTGGCACCTGAAACAAACAAGATTTTGTCTTATAGGAAAGTTATATGAATATAGAAGAGGTATGGTATCAGAACTGTAGTTACAGCTTGTCTGGTAAAAGTAAGGATAGAATGAAAAAATATAGAAAAAAGTGAATAAACAATTAGACATAGGTTCATAATTTTTACTCGTGTGTCAGAACATGAAATGCAATACAAAATTTCTTAATTCCTCACCAAAAAAAAAAGAAAAGTAACAGCAGGGGTAGGAGGTATTATAAGAAGTGATCTTTTCCAGAAAAGTACAAAGGTTTATTACTTACAATAACTTTCAAGGTGGGCTCATCATCTCTTGATATGTAAATTGTAATTGACTGCCCATGCTCAACCGCAATCTGCAAAGAAAGTATGCATTTATGCACATATTTGTGTTGATGTGTGATGTGGGACTATCCATGTGGTGACGGTAGTAAGAATACATTTATTTTGTCACCACCCCAACTCCTGCAGGTGTCATAAGAGTCGGCTAAGGGCTTGAAGTGTCACTGACCATTATTTTGATAAAAGATTGATGATGGGCAGCAGTGTCATCATGATGTATGTGGGAAGATTTGTGTAAGATTGTCCCATGATATTTATTTTAAATATAAATTCTTTTGTAAAAGTCCTAAAGCCTGTACCTGTAATACTCATCCGGTTTTACCTGTGAAAGTATTTCTTCCAATATAATGTCAGTAGGCAAATCGGCAAGCAAAGGATCACAACTGAGTAAAGTGCACACAGTGGACTTCGTTACTTCGAGTAACTCGTCGTGAGATAGTGTACTGGTCAGGTCTTCGGCTTCAGTAACCACATCCATTTGTGGTTAGAATATTTTAATTAGATAAAACAAAACACGACAGGGACGAAATTTAGTAACAGTCAACACAAATAATAACAATACTCATTTTGACACTGACAGTACCTAGAAGTAGAACGCAAAACTAAATTTTACTGTCAAAAGCCTGTCAATGACGTTATACTGGGAAAGTGGGAATTCCAAAACTAGTAATGTCTTCCGTTAGTAGAACAAGCGGCAAATATATAAGATAACATTTTGTTTTTAATTTGTTTGTAATAATAAATGTACATATAGTTTGTAATAATACAAAAATGTATATATATTTACTTTCAAAACTTCAATTTATGTACAATAGATTAAATCTAACAAATCTACTTAACCTAACCTATGTCTAAGATTGGCCCTTGTGGCATTGTATCCAGGATGCTGGCGGCATTTCCTCGCTGTATCGCAATACTGATGCGTTGTGCAAGGAAGTCGCCAGGGTCGCGTTTTATAAAGTTACAATTTACAATTTCGCTGTTTGCCTCTCTTTCTAGCCAATACGTGCGTGCGTTAGAGAGGCAAACAGTGAAATTGTAAATTGTAACTTTATAAAACGCGACCCAGCTCTTCGGTCTTTAGTTACATTAACTAGACGTTTCGCGATCTCAGCAAACAATTTGCGTGCGCTGGGGCCTCATGAACCTAAAGTTTCTAACGTTATATGTATTGCAAAAAAGGCTTGTGCATAAATCACAAAAAAATTATGAAAACCTCGCATGATTTATTTATGAGCCCTAAACAGTGTTGATTCGTTTAAGAGCTGTTACAAATATGAAATACTTACTGGAAGGTCCTAACTTTTGTAACATTGTACCCTTATGGTTAACGAAATAAACGATTT
>JALPQI010014841.1:0-27396 GCA_025490895.1 Thaumatotibia leucotreta
AACCCCGGCGCTCGAACCCGCGGGTTTAGCTCGAAGAGATCAGGCGGGACTTGTGCTTTCAACCATTCTTCGGACCATTCATCATTGACATTCCACTGGCATCGTGGCTGGCTAGCCTGCAGGGCCGGTGGGTTCCTCGACTTTAATCTTGTGTGTCTGAAGGTAGCCAGGTCTATATGAATAGGCAGTTCTGGTCGGTTATAGGTTTTTTCTACCTCTCTGAGTAGATGTTGTTTACGACGGAGGTGGGGAGGTGCGATGCCGCTAAGAGCCGGGAGCCAATGCACTGGGGTGGGTTTCATACATCCAGTGATGATGCGCATCGTGGCATTTAATTGTGTATCAATCACTTTTATGTGGGCGCTGTTGAGCCATGTGGAAGCACAGTATTCCGCAGTAGGGTACACGAGCGTCAAAGCGGATGATCGGAGGCAGCTAGCAGAGGCTCCCCATGTTGTCCCTGTTAGCTTATGTAGAATATTATTTCTGGTCCTCAATTTAGCTGCGGTGTTATTAAGGTGAAGGTTGTAGGTTAGACTGCGGTCCAGAGTAACACCTAAATATTTCGGGGACGGGTTATGATTGAGCACAGAGCCTTTGAAGGAGATGTTGAGTTTCTTGCTGGCTAGCTGGTTATTTAGATGAAAGCAGCAGACTTCAGTCTTTGCAGCATTAGGACAAAGATGCCAGCGGCTAAAGTACTCGTCCATGGTAGCTAGGTCCTGCTGCAACCGGTTTTCAGAGGCGCTGATATCGCGGTCCTGTGTGACTAGGGCTAGATCATCAGCGTAAGCGAATTTCCTGGATTGCGTCTCCGGCATGTCGGAAATGTACAAATTAAAAAGCGTAGGAGCCAAAACTGACCCTTGCGGTAGCCCGTTATTTAACACCCTAGTGTGGCTGGAGACATCACCAAGGAGAACGCGGAATGTTCTGTTGGTTAGAGCATCTTCAATAATCTTATACATTTTTAAGCATGGGATAGCCTTCAGTAGTTTAAAGAGGAGCCCCTTCCGCCAGACAGTGCCGTAGGCAGCTGTTAAATCGACGAAGGCTGTTGAGGACTTGAGGTTCTCATTGAAGCCTTTTTCAAGATGGGTTGTGAGGGCAAGGACTTGGTCACTACAGCTACGGCCTGGGCGGAACCCTGCCTGCTCCTGAGGTATATGTTTTTCAATAGTTGGAGCGATGCGGTTGAGAATAATTCGCTCAAGTAGCTTATACATCATGCTGAGGAGTGCAATAGGGCGGTAGCTCTCCACATGGTCGGCAGGTTTAGCAGGTTTAAGGATTACAGTTATTTTCGCCTGTTTCATGCGAGTCGGGATGACCCCAGAGTTAATGATGGTGGTGTAAAATGTTGCAAGCCATTTCTTTACGCGAGGGCCACAGTGCTTGATAAATTCTGGGAATATGTTGTCTTTACCGCAAGCCTTACCGCCCTTGATGCAGTTTATGCTAGATAATATTTCGTCCTCGGTAACTGGGTGACTAAAGTAGGGATCTGGGACAGCCCGAGACTTCAGCAGTTTAAGCTTCTTCTTAACATCACGTGTGTGGGTTTTATGACTCGGTGCTTTTGAAAGATTTATAATTCTATTGGCTATTTCGTTCGGGCTTACTTTCCTGCTATGAATCTGACCACCAGTCCCGGATGTAAGGCGTTTCAATAGGTGCCACGCTCTTCGACTGGAGTGTGTGAAGTTCATGTTTTGGACTGTATTTTCCTATTTCAGCTGGCGTGCTTGGTTCAAGGATGTTATAAGGGCATGAGCGACACTGCGGTCCCCCGTGCATGAGTACTCTTGCCATAGGGCCTCGGTCTCGGAGTTCCAGCATGGTATGTATTGGTTTTATAGAAATTTATAAGCATGCGTATAGGTTTTATAGAAATTTATAAGCATGCGTATTGAGTACAAGTGTCTTGTCAACAAAATATCAGGACCGTTTTTGAAAGGCTAGGCGTCCGGCTTCCATGTTTCATTTCTCCATAGCCCATTTATTGATCACCCTTACATTTAAAATAAATGGCAAAGTTTTAAAAAGCATGACGCGGCAAATTAAAGAAAGTGCCCCGAAGTACTCGGAGTGATCCCACAAACGAGGTGGCCTTATTTTTAGCGAGCGATCAATCAGCCTTTTTAGACGCGCGAAGAAAGGCTATTTACTAAATCCCGTCGGAAAGAAACTTAATTTCTTTTTGCAAGCGAATTTGGATTGGGCGTTTTGGTTTTGGTTGAATATTAAGCTGGAGATTCCGGGTTTGAAGCTCGGGAACATATCTTTCTGTGCTTGATGGGATTCATGGGACATTCTTACACAAATCAACCTAGTCTCACAGTAACCTTAATAATGGCTTTTGATACGGGTACTAATATTAATTGACAATATACAAGGTGGCCAAAACATAAGTGCATTCTCATTGCCAGTATCTAAGGTTTTGGAATGGAGCATAAGCCCCCTGAAAGATATTTTTGGAAATTAGTTACTTAAAGGTTCAGAAGTAGTACAGTATCTACATAATAGTTAGTAATGGTAGTAAATTTGATTAACCATCTTGTATATGATAAATGAAACAAATATTTATGATAATTTCTCGTAATACAAAATTAAATGCCCTCTCTGGGATCGATCCCGGAACCTCATGCTTCGTAGTCACAACAAATACTTGCTTTCCCATACGAAGTGACAAGATCACGTTACCCTTACCAATATGTATGGAAGAGTTTCTTTTGCTATTTCGGTGTTGGTCCCATAGCAAATTTGCTCAGTATGACATATGTACAATCGAGTGACTAAGGAAATATCGTGTATATCGTCGGTTACTCAGAATACACGCCGCTTGATCTGATCGTGAGACTAGATTGATATATAAGCATTTGTCTTGATGTGTATTCATTTACACATTGAGCCTCAAAGTCGAAGACTTCAATAATGTGACGGATGAACTTATGTCGTTATGTCTATGATATCGTACATATAGTCTGGCTTACCAACTTATCAGAAGAAAAAACTTGCCTTGATTGAGCTTACCATGGAACCAGGTCGATTTGTGTAAAAATATTAAATACTAGTATCTCGAGATAGTCATGATATAAAAAGGAAATTGTAAATTTTATTACAGCAAAACACTTATTACTACTATACTTAGGTTTTTAAGAAGTTATTTGAGAAGTTTTGTCAGCCTCCGTAGCCTAGTTGATAGTGACCCTGCCTACGAAGCTGGAAAATTCGGGTTTAAACACCGGCGAGGGCATTATTTGTGTTCCTTGGTCGTAGCTGTCTGTGTATTTAAGTATCTATATCTACGAGTATCTATCTATCTATTAATATCGTCGCCTGGTACCCACATCACAAACCTTAATTGGGCTTACCATGGGAGTAGGTCAATTTTTTTTAAAGTATCCCAAGATACTTATTTATTATTATTTATTTACATTATTAGTATGATTTAAAACGGATTCTCAAGTACGTACGTTACACTGGTGCTCAATAATATATTTCTTTAAATGGTAAATGCCATTTTAAACCATACTAATGACGTATAACTATTTCCACGTTTCCCGCTTTTCAATCTCCCCTTAAACTAAGCAACGTCCAGGCCTTATCTACATGAGTATGCGTGGGCAAGTAGTCAATACGGGCCGCGGGTGGGGTGGATCGATGGCTCAGTCGGCGGCGGCGCGTCGGGCCGGCGGGAGCTCCATGCTACTTCAGGTAAGCTCATTTCCACCACACCTTCATGTGAAAGGATACTATTTATATATAAAAGTAGCTTAAATAAGCTTGATCAACCTTTTAGGTTTAACATAGGCGTTTCGTAAAGCTGCGAACTTTTTTTGTCTCCCATCATGGAGTCATATTTTTTTGGGAATTGAGAGTGGTGTTTGATGCGTCTAAGTGATTTGAGATTAGTAATGTTTACGGTATTGATTTTTTGAGTGATAGGATTATTACGAGCCATTTTGGATTTTCTTTGTGTGCGGTAAGTGACTTCCTTTGTTTTTTGTTGGTTCAGTATATTTGGTGGAAAAAAAATTTACGGCCTGAAACGTATTGTATTGAATTGAAAACGGCAAAATAACAAATAACTTTTACTTTCGTATTCTACATAGGAATATATTACATTCCTTGGATTCTGAATACACCACTTGATACAAAAAGCTTTCTCTTTGTTCAATATCTACTTATAGATTTTTTATTTCCTAAAGTCGGAATCTGCTGAGCAACAATTCTTTTTGTAATTCATCTGCTATCCATTGCAACTTTAACAATACTTAAAAACCGGTATTTACATGTAAAAACGAAGCGTTTAACAAAATCGCACGCAAATCGTCACACAATCTGTAAAAGTCAAACTTCCCCCTGCCTCCCCTGCCACCCTAAGGGGTGCTTACGGCGCGGGGAAGCCCGGGTGACGTGTCAGGTGGTTGGTTTGCCTATATTTTGCATTGCATTTTTGACGGCTTCTGTAACCTAGTGGATACTAGTAGTTCAAATATAATTCATAATTCATTTATTCATTGCTTTTGTGGGTATACAATAGGTCTTATGGTTAAAAATAATAGTAGGCTATCCACAAACCCTGTAAGGGCACTGCATTTTTACGGACTTATGTTTACATTATATAATATATACTCGTAGGTTGTACCTAACAAATATTGTGGTGGTCCGTTTAAGGCATGTTCACTATCTTATTCTGATTTCTTTCTTTTTTTTCCGTAATTGGAATACAATGATGAATGAGTCATTTAAACTGTTATAATATTTTAATTACTCTGTAATTTCCGTATACTTAGATTTAGGAATCTAAAAAGTGAATGTGGCCATTATTGTAGTAAACCTAAAAATTCGAGGTATATGGCAGGGTCTATAAATTTATAGGTTCTGAGCTTCGTATCCTCATACACATTTATTAAATGTCTCAATAGTTTACGACACATGTCAAAAACAGGATATAAAAAAATCAATTTAAAATCGATCGTATTATCACCCTACCCAGTAAAATAAATATTTTTATTATCAAATCATAAAATCAGGGATTACCAATCAATGACATTCATTCAATCGTTACTATTTCGTAGTTGACCACCCCCGTAGTCTAGAAAACAGTGAGCGTCGGCTAGTTCGAATTGCGTAAGATTTTTTATAACTCTTTTATAACATTATAAATATTAGATGTCTTATACCAAAGAAAAACAACCAAGTTCACCTAACGTCCGAGGTGGGGGTAAAGTATTCTAATAGGAGGTGTAGGCATGTATTGCTTGCCCATAGAGAATGGTCCTTGTAAGGAATTGCATATACCCGAGAAAATTGACCGGTGGTTGCTAAGACCGAGTGGCCGAGGGGTGCAGGCATCAGCCGCGAAAGCCGAGCACGTGGGTTCGTTCCCCACCTCGGGCGTTAGGTGATGTTGTCGTTTTTCTTTGGTATATAACATCTAATATTTATAATTTATATAGTATTAGTAGAGCGTGACTACTGGGGAAAAATAAAAAGTACAAATCAAAATATTTACTTAGTTCATAAAAATTGATTTGTGTTTTCACAATAAGTTCTTTTATAACATTTAGTTCAAAAAGTCAAAAGTCAAAAGTCAAAATATTCTTTATTCAATTAGGCCCAGCAACGAGCGCTTTTGAATCGTTAAACTAAATAGCGAATGAGAGAAAAAAAAACTACCTCCGGTTCTAACCCTACACCACTGCCTGAGAAGAATCCGGCAAGAAACTCAGCGGGACTTACTTTTTTCAAATAATAGTTTTATAACATCTTACGGCTAGCATGCATTAATTAAAAACAAACATAAATTTGATTTAATATAAATACAGATATAGTACATTAACTAGAGATGAAGTCTCTAATAGTCAGAACAATTATATAAATTTAATGAATTTTGAGAAATGTATAGATGTAAAGATATATGTAAAAGGGCATACAATTGTTTTTAGTTAGACGTTAAAATTAGCATTATGATACTGCTAGAGATGTAAAGGTCTCTAGTTGTCAGAGTAAAAAGAAAACAAACGGATACATTTCACTAAATGTTTCAGAGATGTATAAGGTCTCCATGCGTCATAATATTAAATAATTATAAATAAACAAACATGTAGCGAATTCAATTTCTCATATCAAGAACAGCAGGAAAATTGTTTGAATTTAAGCCATGAGTGAGCTTGATTAGACCGGTCTCCGCAAACAGCACCCGTTCACGAGTATGACGCGTATCTCAGCCATCGCCTCCCTCAACCTTCTTTCGGGAAAGTGGCGACCCGATCAACGACGCCACCGTAAGCAGAGACCTTAAAGTGAGCATGACTGTGCAAGCTATCAGGCAGACAATATAATTTAAATACTATGAATGCTGATCATATTTCGTTTCATGAGAATTTATATTCGTACTTGCCCGTTACATATATGACAACTATCACAAGAACAAAAAAAATAGAAATAGAAATAACTAGGACAGAAAATCTGAATACAAAATTAAAATTACTTAGGTGTAAAGGACTCTAAGTGTCGACATAATATACATTAAAATAGGAAAAATTAAAATAAAAAGATAATCTCGGAGATGTATAAAGTCTCCAAGTGTCAAGACTACATATTAGTAATACGGAAAAAAAAAACTAAGATAATGACTATCTTACGTCAGATCTATAATTAATGATAACAATATGAAACACTAGTATGATAGTAAACATTCACTTATGTATATGATTTACCGAACACGTTAAGGTACTGGCTTAAAAGCATCCTTATCATTTATGAAGTCGTTAATGGTATAATACGCCTTACTTATCAAGTAGCGCTTAACCTGAGACTTGAATTTATGCTGTGGCAAATTTGTTAAATCACTAGGAATTTTGTTATAAAAACGTGTACAGTTCCCAACGAAAGACGCACTAACCTTACGGAGACGGTGGGCCGACACAGCCAGCTTATGTTTATTCCTAGTGTTAAAGTTGTGAACATCACTATTCTTCTTGAATTCATGAATGTTTTTACGAACATACATAATATTGTCCAGGATGTATTGGGAGGCTACAGTAAGTATGTGTGCCTCTTTAAATTTCTCCCTAAGGGAGACCCGAGCACCTAGTTCATAAATGGAGCGCACAGCTCGCTTTTGTAGCACAAAGATGGTCTGAATATCTGCCGCTTTCCCCCACAACAAAATCCCGTATGACATGACACTGTGGAAGTAGCTGAAGTATACCAGCCTAGCCGTCTCGACGTTCGTCAGTTGCCTGATTCGCCTCACTGCATATGCGGCAGAGCTGAGTTTGCCGGCCAATGCTGCCACCTGTGCATGCCATTGTAGTTTAGAGTCTAACGTCACACCCAAAAAAACTGTCTGATCTTCAAATTCCAGTGATTCACCATTTACTTTGATCATACTATTGCTTACCTGCTTAACATTGGGTAAGGTAAATTTAATGCACTTAGTTTTCTTGGCGTTCAAAAGTAAGTTATTCAACCAAAGCTCAGGGTTGTCCCTTGGTTGCAGCGTGCAGCGCGGCATGGAGAGCGCAGTGTCGAGCGTGGCAGCCCTCACGATGGACTGCGAGGATATGTTCAAGGAGATCACTAAGAAACTCTACGGAGAAGAGGTATGTATATGGACTTAGTTCATCCATTAATATTTTCTTCAGTTACCGCGAGGATTACTCATGAAATAAAACTATGAAAACGGATAAACTCGCGTATTTTCATTGCGGACGAGTGCTACGCGCTACGCTTGTAGCCGATCCCGTGATTTTTCCGCTTTGTAGCGAAAATGGACCTCCCACAGAGAACTCCCTGCGCTCAAAGTGTTAATTAACTTTAACTTCATTCCAACGTTTCAAACACTTTGCAGGGGTTTATCCGTTTTCATAGTTTTATGTCAAACGATTATTTTATTTAAGTAGGCATATTAGGGACATACAGATTTTTTCATCATCGTGGACATATGAAAGTTAAGGGCTCTAAAACCTTAATTTTCTGGTTGGACGAAAACAAGCCAATAGGTGGCTTCTGGTTCTTAACAATTATGTGGTCAAAACCTAATTTATACGTCCCAGAACCGTTAACTTTCGCACAGAAAAGATGTCCGTTTAAATTAAAACTACTAACTTCAGTGCAATGTATACTGAAGTTCATTACACAGCTGAATTCGGACGTTTCCGACTTTCCGTGAATATTCAAAGGAAAAGCATTATTTATACACTACATGTAGTATTTTAAAGTACAATCGACATCACATGTATCATAGCGGCCAGGGTGCTCATAAATATCTGAGCAGGCCTCTATCCTCGTCCTTCCCATCATACTTAGTTTGAACTATTGAAATTTAAACCAAATTAGTTTAAAATTAACTTTATAAAAATTAACTTCTCCTTTCTTTTATATTTTGCATAAAACAAAAGAATTTTGAGTATAACCTCATCCTAAACGGGCTTTTGACAAAAATCGAGTCCTTTAGGAATCACAATAAGCAGGACGACTATAGAGTCGTATAATAGTATAATGGCGTTAAAGTGAACATTCAGACATTTGAACACCCTAGCCGCTCCGATTCATCATGACTGCAGTACCAATGTCCCTTGAGTCACCAAGCCCTCACTAAATGTATGTAAACAATTGTTCAATTGCGCCAAGATGGGCAGGACATAGCGCTTTTGTTAATACCGCGCATATTTCGGCGCAACATCTTTGACAATAATACAGTAACAATGTTAATACAGTTTTTATACAGTAACAACATACAGACGTTCTGAATTAGTACGAACACTGTGTACACTTACTTTGGATCTCGTGCTAGCATATGGCACTGGTATCACCGCGAGCTACTAATAGCTATTAACTATAGGCTATAAACACGAACAAAAGATACGCACACCCGTGTAAATAAAGAGACACGGCGATACTCGCCCGGCGGTGATAGCTGATAGCTGGCCGAGTATCGCCGTGTCTCTTTTATTTTCATGGGAATGCGTATATCTTGTTCGTGTTTGTAGCCCATAGTTCATAGCTTATTAGCTTGCGGTGAGACCAGGGGCCCGTTTCTCGAACGCTTGTAACTTGTAATACAAGTGGAAGTCTCTTTTTAACACTATTAATTAGATAAGGACTTCCGCTTGTATTACAAGTTACAAGCTTGCGAGAAATAGGCCCCTGTGCCTATATGCCATTTGATGCCTACTTGTTAAATCCTTTACATACGATATCTGTTTTTGGTGTACCAAATAAATAAAAATATAATGTCCCTTGAGTCACCAAGCCCACGCTAAATGTAACCAGACGTTGGTGTGGCAGGCGAGCGTGGGGGGCGTCATCGGGGTAGAGTTCCCTGCTGCTGAACGGGACCTGGAAGAGGAGTTGCGGCCGGAGGAGCACATCACGGCCTGGGGCCTGGCTGCGCTCATGCAGAACGGGTTTCCACCTCCTGGAATTCTGCAGGTAAGTATTTACGAGCCACCTTATCTATTTTGTACAGTGTCTTGAAGCTGAGACGATAATGAACACATTTGCATAATAAGCAAAAGCCATGCGCCATGGCTAAATCTTTAGCTAGCGGCATATGCTGACTGGCTTCCATTTTGGTGTTGTTTTTGGGTTAAGATGTATTTTAGTTTAAGTTTACCTTTTTACACCAAATAAATGAATTCTATTCTATTCTATTCTTAATAGCGTATTGCTATATTGCCAGTCAGTAACAAAGTACGTCGTTAACTACTATGTGACCCTTGGTTGCTAAAACGTTGCCGACCCTTGGTATAAAGGAATAATCGAGAGCTTGAAGCATTAATAGTGGTAGTTAAACTAAAGTAACACTATTTAGGTGGATCTTTACAATTAAGTAGGTGTCGTTTGGACGTAGTTAAGAAAAAAGGATCCAGTTCGACAATCTGTCAGCTAAATTTTAATCTTATGTCAAAAGCAAAAGTCATCAATCTCAGTGACAAATTTCAGTTTGATCCTTTTTCCTTGACCGTAAACTTGGTAGAATTAAAAAACATCGTGCGTTCTAGCCTCCTCGTCGCTGTGTAGAGCAAAAAATTCTATCTCTGTCAAAAAGGCTGCCTCTTCTTTATTACGCCACTCTCCTCAATCCTGGAGGGCTACTATGATCTCTTAAATGCTATTCAGCTTAGGTTCTGCTTGTCAGTTATCTGACCGTTATAAGGAACTGACACATCGCGATTCAGATTAGGTTCTATACTGATTCGCATTAGATCATGGGAATACATACCGGGGAAAAATAAAAAGTACAAATCAAAATATTTAGTTGAAAAATAATTTGATTTGTATTTTCGTAATACGTTCAATAGATGGCAGCACCAGTCTCTCTAGCTATTTTAGAAAACTGTAAAGTATTCTAATAGGAGGTGCAGGCATGTATTGCTTGTCCTTAGAGAATGGTCAAAGGCGCCTAGCTTTGTAAGTGATTGCATATCCGAGAAATTTGACCGGTGGTTGCTAAGACCGAGTGGCCGAGGGGTACAGGCATCAGCGGCGAAAGCTGAGTACGTGGGTTCGATCCCCAACTCGGACGTTAGGTGATCTTGGTCGTTTTCTTTGGTATATGACATCTAATATTTATGCTCTTATTGTAGGCTTTTTTTTTGTCTTAGGCTAACTTCACTCCCCGAATCGACCCAGCGGCGGAAGACCGATGGACGGCAGCAGAAGAGCCGCTAGCATGGGCGCACTCCCGCGTAGCCTCGTACAACCCTGCCCAGAGACTGTTCAAGTGCACTGAGTGCGAATGCGTCGGGTTTCTGGCGAGAGTGGCGGAGCACTGGCTGGGGACGCATTCTCATGCTAGGGTGTTCCATTGTCCTTTAGCTCAGGTAAGTTAACACATTCAATGCCAAGAGCGCCACTGGGGAGTTGTGGGTAATTTTGTTCACATGCCGCCGACTCCATGGGGGAGTTTATCACTATGCTATTTGCAGTGCCAGGACAAAAACAAAGGTTATTCCTGCATGCCAGCCATAATTGTATAGTGAATATCTCCCCTAGGGAGTCGTGTGGCATGTGAATAAAGTTATCGAGGACTCCTTAGTGGCGTTCTTGGAATTGAAGTAGCGTACATTGTACAACAGGTTGGCGTGCAGTGATAACCTAGGTTTTTGATCTGGCAGTGAAAGTGAGGCAGATTCTTCCTTAGTTAATCTTATCTAGTAAACAAGTCTTACCTGAAAGTGGACGTTTTCTGTTATAAAATACTATTTCCCTAACTAAAAATAAAACACTAATACGAAAGAAAATATCTTGAAAAATTAATACGAGTAATAGGGACTCCGGTATCTTGGTGTAAGTGTATTAAGAGGTTCGAAAGTTGTTTACTAATTAAGATAACTGAGGATATGAATAATAAGGCTGTAAATATAGCTTTTATTTATCGCAAGATCCATCATCATCATCATCATATCAGCCGAAAGACGTCCACTGCTGAACATAGGCCTCTCCCAAAGATTGCCACAATGACCGCTCCTGCGCCACCCGCATCGCAAGATTATCAACATCAAATTGTTAAATAATTTAGAAACACAAGCAGACAAATGTAAAATCAAATTTAATTTACTTGAATGTGTGACTTGATTAGTGAGTCATTGTAATTTCATTATATCAGCTCCGGACTTTTATGCCAATGATCCGAAACTAAAAATGGGTAACTAAAAATGACACCAATTTGTCTCAACTACCTCTCCTGATATATTCTAGTGTATTATCGTCGAAAACATCCTTATTTGATAAATTGTTAGTCACCAATCCATCCTACAACTCAATCAAAAGAATATATGGTTTTTCATTACACCTGCTCGTAAAAAGTGTTATTATACGCAGGCATACTTGAACTTAATGAGCTGTATTATGCCCATGGGCAATAAGTAATGGATTTTCATACGACATTACGTCGCACTAGCGCGCCGCGCCGAGAATCCTTTTATAAGAATGGCGAATTTAAATCATTCCTGATTTTTAGAAATGATTTAGACCATTTTAGAGTAGTTTTATGAAAATATATAGTTTTATTTACTTTTTTTGCCTCACAGGTGTGATAAAAAACATTGTGTGTGCCACGGGCGGTACAAGAATTATGAACTCGTGTGAAGTAAAGCCTGCGCCTTCGTCTTGGGCTTTACTTTCACACTCGTTCACAATTTCTCATTTACCGCCCTTAATACATAATGTACTATTATTGTTCTCTGCAGTGTGGTTTCGCGAGTGGCTGGGCGCGCGCAGTACGACAGCACCTGGCGAGAGACCACCACTCGGACCCCGCGGCGGCAGACCAGCTGCTGCGGGAGAACCCAGCCCTGGATGACGTCACGAGATACCTGCAGCGGCTGAAAACGAAGGTAGGAAGTCAGAAGATTAGCCAGACAACAATTTGGCCTTTTATATTGGTGATTGGGGGTCAATCACTTTTTGTTGTTGTTATTCTGTTACATCGCCCAGGGGACAACAGTTGCATAGTTTGTTAGAAGAAAGTATCCTGCTAGGTCTAATATCATCAGTAATTACCCACCTTGGAAGGGCCACATGACTGTCAAAAATTCCAAGTTCTGTCAATTTTAATGCTATTAAACTGTGATTTCAAGGGTAACCCAGGAGAACGTTCCATGAACTGACATAAAAAAGTGATTAACGCATTTGTGAAAATCATTAAAATAAACAAAAGCACAGGTATCTCACCCCAAGAACTCCTTTTTTTCTCAATAGCAGACTTCGATCGACATCAAAGTCTGCCATTGAATACAGATTCAATAGCAATTACGTTCTCAGGTGGAAAACCAGCGCAACGAGCGGCGTACCAACCCCGTACCGGTCGCTGTGGCCGTCCCAGTAGAGGCCCCAGCGCCCGAGCCGGCAGCGGAGCCCGGCAAGCGCTACGCCTGCCCCGCCTGCCCCTACGCCACCGACCGCCGCGACCTCTTCACCCGCCACGAAAACATCCATCGAGACGAGAAACCCTTCCACTGCTATCTCTGCCAGAAACAGTTCAACAGGGCAGACCACGTCAAAAAACACTTCCTTAGAATGCACAGAGACCAACCTTACGATTTAAATAGAATAAGACGACCAAGCAAACAACCAGCAACTACGACCACAACTAATCATTATTATAACTCAAAACCTCCAGCGGAGCCACCACCTATCCAAGAGTATAGGGCTCCTGTGAAGATTGAACGCGCGCCACTAGCGAAAGCTGAAGCCCCTGCAGCAATCCCACAACCAAAAACTGTAGCTAACACAACTCCTGTAGCCACTAACACAGTAACCAACACCACAGCAGGTGTACGAAGGAAGGGGGAGAGAAGATACGCGTGCTGCTATTGCACGTGGTCAGGGGTTGATAACTGGTGCCTGAAGCGGCATCTCAATACGCACTTGAAGCCGTTCGCGTGTGCGCTCTGCGAGTATAAGGCGGCGAGGGCGGAAAGGTTGGCGACGCATGTGCACAAGGTGCATAATAAGAAGGCATGCGCGAAGTGCCCGTTCTTGGCGGATGATCAGCATCAGTTGGCGCATCATTTGAGAGAAGCTCAGTAAGTACCTCAATACTTACCTCTTTCTGTACCATCACTATATTTCTATAGCTTCCTTGACTCAATATTGTACAATTCAATTCCTTAGAGAACAAAAATGTATATGATGAATTCATTATTGACGTCTCGTCTCCTATCTCTCACACCCGATCCAGAAAAGTTTGATATTCCTCCTATTACAGTCACTTCATATTTGCTTAATGATGCGAACCTATGTATAATTTTATTCTTGTAATCGAGGTTGTGAGGAAGGCTATGTTTATCAGATTTTTAGATGTAGTCTCATGAACCCCGTAATAGAGTCCTTTAAGCAAACTCAAAATATAGGCAATATCGCGACCACAATGGGCAACCCACAATGCGGGACTTCAATCAAAATGAAACGATTCTTTGTTCAAGTAAGCCTACTAATAAGCATTTTTGAATCGTCAGACACAATAGCAAGTAAAAAAAGTACTACCGGCTTTAACCCTACACCACTGATCTGAAAAGAACCAATAAGAAACCCAGTGGGTGTATTTAGCATACTTATTATACTTTTACTTTAAGTACTGGGCCATCGTTGGGACTACACGAAATAGGCAATAGGTTGTGGAAAAACTACCATTGCAAAATACGATACAATAACTTTTAAAAAATCCAGCCCTTATATCAACATTTTCTTTCCAGTCACATCGAGAGCCGCAACCTGAAGGTACCAACAGGGGTCCGCAACTTCACCACCCCCCAGCCGACAGAAGATGCCACCACATCCACTCCTCGCCGGCGGGAGCAGCGCGCTGCCGGTGCCGCTAGACTCTTCGGATACTTGGAGGCTTCAGGTGAGACTGTTATAAGAAGTTTGTAAAGCATCGCCACCCCATAGCTGAAGGAGCTACATCTGCACCACGCGCTAGACTCTTCGGATACTTGAAAGCTTCTGATGAGACTCCTATAAAAAACTTATAAAGCTTCACCACAGACAATGGAAATCACCACCACGTCCACTCCACGCTGACGGGAGCAGCGCGCTGCCTGGGCTGCTAGACTTTTCGGGTACTTGGAGGCTTCTGGTGAGATTCCTATAAGAAACTTATAAAGCTTCACCACAGACAATGGAAGTCACCACCACGTCTACTCCACGCTGGCGGGAGCAGCATTTTGCCGGTGCTGCTAGACTCTTCGGATACTTGGAGGCTTCAGGTGAGACTCTTATAGAAGTTTGTAAAGCATCGCCACCCCATAGCTGAAGAAGGAGCTACATCTACACCACTCGCTAAACTCTTCGCGAGGCTGCTGGTGAGACTCCTATAAGAAACTTATAAAGCATCACCACCCCCCAGCCGACAGAGGATGCCACCACATCCACTCCTCGCCGGTGGGAGCAGCGCGCTGCTGGGGCTGCTAGACTCTTCGGATACTTGGAGGCTTCAGGTGAGACTCTTATAGAAGTTTGTAAAGCATCGCCACCCCATAGCCGAAGAAGGAGCTACATCTACACCACTCGCTAAACTCTTCGCGAGGCTGCTGGTGAGACTCCTATAAAAAACTTATAAAGCTTCACAACAGACAATGGAAGTCACCACCACGTCTACTCCACGCTGGCGGGAGCAGCGCGCTGCCTGGGCTGCTAGACTTTTCGGGTACTTGGAGGCTTCTGGTGAGATTCCTATAAGAAACTTATAAAGCTTCACCACAGAAAATGGAAGACGCCACCACGTCTACTCCACGCTAGCGGGAGCAGCGCGCTGCCGGGGCTACTAGACTCTTCGGATACTTGGAGGCTTCAGGTGAGACTCTTATAGAAGTTTGTAAAGCATCGCCACCCCACAGCCGAAGAAGGAGTTACATCTACACCACTCGCTAGACTCTTCGCTAGGCTGCTGGTGAGACATAAGAAACTTATAAAGCATCACCACCCCCCAGCAGACAGAGGATGCCACCACATCCACATCAAGCCGGCGGGAGCAGTGCGGTGCCGGGGCTTCTAGACTCTTCGGATACTTAGAAGCTTCTATTAAGTCTAAGACTAGACTCTGGAAAGATTTCAGCAATTCTAGAACGTCCTCCAAACGGTCGATGACCTAAAAGAGGCCTACTTAGATAAAAATGCAGCACAAAACCGTGATCATTGGAAATTGGGCAAGGAAGGCCGACCCCAAGTAAATGGGATAGGGTCTAGAAGGAAAAAGAAGATTGGTCTAAACCGACCATTGGACAATGGAATAATTCCAGATTTTACTAGACTATTAACTATGTGAGGTTCTTCGTACCGACTCTGAAACTTCTGATTAAATAGTTGTATAACAATCCATGGAGGATGATACAAGATATGTAAAATAATCTTCTGGCTAACTTGACGTTTATTTAATACCATAACAGTGGCCAACCCGCATACAGTGACCACCGGATTAGTAAGCAGCTACCCAAAAGGAAACCTGCCGTGAAAAATTGCCGTATAATCCCCACGCTTGTCAGGCGAGTTAGCGATCGTAGTCATATGAGTAATTGAGAGGATATCTCAGCCCAATCGCCGGCGGTCTTGAACACAATTAAATGGACATACCCACCAATTCTTATACTAAGACAATAAGAATAAGAAATTCGGCAATTCCTTCATATGCCGGACTATTAAAAAGTGGAATTCTTTACCGGCACATGTGTTTCCGCATACCTATAAGTTGGGACCCTTTAAACGAAGCGTGAAGAAGCATCTAGCGGGCCAGCAAGGCGGTGGCAACTAACAGGTTACTGATTGTCTCCTGTTCGTTGCCACCGCGATTTGGGCTCTACTTTTCACTTACGATCAGGTGGAGTGGAGCCACTTTGTTGTGCCAACATAAAAAAAAGACATAACTTTGTTTACAGACAACTCCGGCGACGGGTACTCGCCGCTGCCCGAGCCATTTGCATCGCCGCCCGCTGCCGCTGCCGCTCCGCACTACGCGCGCGACAAGGAAAACGCTGCGCCTATGCACGACCACTGCCTCAGATACTAGATTCCTATAGTCATTGCTTTTCAAACTGACCTGGGTGCTTAGCCAAGTTGCCAATCGCTAGCGCTTAGTCGTCAATCGCAGAGAGGGAAAACTACGATACGCTACTAAGCGCTAGCGCTTGGCAACTTGGCTAAGCATCCTGATCTTTGTCTCTTTTAAACTAGTGCTACTGTACCTGCATTAAAAAAAGTTTACCGGTGTTGAATTAATAGTTCTGTCCTTGTAAGGCCCAACGTCCTATTTTTAGGACAACAAAATTTAGTAATAACGGCCCATGACGTCATATTGTTCAAAGAAATATGAATTTTATTTTGTAGGTCCAAAAATAAAAAATAAAATGTCCTTTTTTAGGACACTGAGATATTATTTCACTTGTCCTAAAAATATAATGGGCCTTACGAGGTTAAGGTCCTTAATAAGATACAATAGCAACTATACTTCATTTTTATATTAGAAGTTGCAAACAATGTAAACAAATACACTGTGAATGTGTTTAGCCGAAAACACCTCACATGATTTATGCATGAGCCCTTCTATAAAATCACGTACAGTAAGAAAGAAATTAAATAAAAACGTGTGTGTAGTGGTTTCCTAGCGTAAAATAGCCGGGACACCCTCGAACCCGAACCTTTAAGTTCGTTAGAAAGATGCGTAATCAAGGAATGGTTTTCAAACTATTTTACGAGACTATTTGGAATTACACGCCAGGTAAAACACAGGGTTAAATTTGCATTAACAATCTTATTGCTAGAAACAGCATTGTCATTCAATAAATAAATAAAAAATACATTTTTTATGCATGCACAGTAGAACTTGCGGAGTTCTAAAAATAGACAAAGAATGAAGTCAGTTTAAAAATTAAAGACTATACCATAATAACTCTTCAAAGCAAATGAACTGCCATATAAAAAGTGACTTTCCATTTGTTTGGAAGAGTTCTTATGGTCCTATAAACACCGTGTCATACTTATATTCTGAAAATAAATTCATCTTACTTCCTCTCTCTAGGACCTCTCACTAGATTTCTTACCGATGAATGAGTGAGGTTCGTTCGGAATTTAATTACGGCGCAGTGTATAGTGGATTATACTTAATATAATAATTAATAATATTATCATTGTTGCATTATGGAGGTTTTATTTCATCTCTATCTATTTTCCCAACGTCACATCATCAGTCTCTTAGTCCACTGCTGGACGTAGGCCTCTCCTATTAGCATGGACGCCGATATAATGTCCATAATCGCCATGCTGGGCAAGCGAAGCGGATTGGCGATCGCATTAGTATGTCCGCTGTGATGATGCTGCTGCCCATCATCAATCTTCGATAAAGCAATATTCATTGACATTTTAATCCCTTAGTACTCTTATCTTACGACACCCTCGGGAAGATTTGGGGGAGGTGACAGGTGTATTCGTACTGCTCTATTGGCATCACCAAGCGGCAAATTACCCGAACTAACTTTGATTAAATACGAATATCCTTATTAGAGGGTGTCCAGTAATTAATGGATAACCTTTTAACCAGCAATACGGCATCTTACTTATACTGGTCCAGAAAAACGAAATTTATGTTTAGTAAAAGTCTTCTGGTTTTCGAGATATTTGCACTTTTCGTATTTTGGAAGCACTATTTGAGAATATTTTACAGAAAACAGAACGCAAAAATCTCATTATTTCTGACCTCCAGGGTCATTACAGTGAAATAAAGGAAACAAAAAGTTAAAATTACGAAAAGTGCGAATATCTCGAAAACCAGAAGACTTTTACAAACATAAATTTCGTTTTTCTGGACCAGTATAAGATGCCCTATTGCTGGTTAAAAGGTTATCTATTAATTACTGGACACCCTGTACATAAACGTCACCTAACTTAGCAAGCCGATAAGTATTGTTTGCTCCTTTCGGTCTTGTCAATAAATCATTAGAACCGAAATACCGGACACTCGTAACTTAGGACACGTTTATAATTAAAGGGTTAAAATCGCCACCAGTTTCTTTTTAATCACATCATCAGCCTATCTCAGCCCACAGCTGGACGTAGGCCTCTCCTATTAACTATGCGTATAGACGCATTAGGGGGTAAATGCCCATAATCGCCACGCTGGGCAAGCGGATTGTCAATCGCAGGTTGCTGTCAATAGAGTCAAGAATACATGATGCATATATACATCACTATTCATTTAAGGGTTAAGATCACATTTTTTAAATGTTATTTTACTTGGATGCCACCAACAGCTTTATCAGTTCATGATGCCGTTTTGGAAAAATTGAATTGAAATTATTTTTTATGAAATACGTCAGATTAGCTGGTGCGAAATTGGAAAACAAAATGTCATTTTTTGTATAAGTCCTATGCTATGCTATGACTATAAAGCCGTTGAAGAAGTTGGGTCTGAAAGACTAAGTTAATTATTACTATACCTAGGAAGGACTTTGGGTCTTAGGAAGTTAAGGTCCGACCGCACTAACGCTCAAAAAACGTTGACGGTAGGGAATCGCAGTGACGCATCGTATCCGTAACAGTTTTGCCGCATGTTTCCCACGGCTGCTTAAAATACGCATTAATGCAGCGTTCAAAATTTTTTGATTGTACGGTCGAGGAATTTAATTTCCTACCCATTTCGTACCTTGTCATAGTAGCTATAATATGATAGTCCTAGCAGCTTTCATATTGATTGTCACTGTGACAAGGTGCGAAATGGGTAGGAAATTAAATTCCTCGACTGTACCTAAGTCGATAATTAACGAGAATAGCCACATCAATATGTGTAAGGTTGAAGTACTAGTGCGCAACATGTCAAGAGATAATATTTATTTGAATCACGATATTTTACTCATATATAAATGTACATAAAGTATTGTCATGTGTTTTGGGAGAGGAGATGGTTAGTTTTGTTAAATAGTATTTATTTTATAGTGTGACAATATAAAAATTTCTCAATATTGCAAATTTTCTTAGTCAACTCCATTGTATGAGTAACCGTCAGGTGCTTCTGTCGGTAGTCCCAATAGATGGCACTTCCGTACAAGTGTCAATGCCGCATATTGGGACATTGGAAATATTAACACTCAGTCCTAATAAACGTCAGCCTGTCTTAAAATTATGCAAATAATTTAGATATAAGCTAATTATTTCAAAGTTGGGATATGAAGCATTAAAGGTACATAATTCATTGTTCAAATGCCCTAATAGTTGATTTTATCTTATCGATAGCAACTCAAGCTATAATGACGAGTATTGGTACAGCTTCGGGTACTATAGTATTCGCAAAAGCATCGTGCCGGCCGGGTCATAAAACGAGCTGTCAGCAAGGATGCGGCCAAAGTCGATATTGCTTATCGATGTATCGCGCTTGTTGTATGAAACAGTACTATGCATCTGCATTGTAGTAGTTATAAGTAGAATAAATTCTTATGTCTATAAATAAATATATTATTGTTGCAATATAATTAGTATACAAATAAATAATAATTAATATAATGACCTAATTATGTGACGGTTTTTTAAAGAGAGTAGATTATTATAGCGGTAATTATTTTTATTCATTAATTATATTTTAATTTATATATTAATTTTTGCTTTAGCTGTAGTTATTTTTTAAAGTTAGTTTTAATAAAATATTCTAAATGTTGTATATTTATAACACTTAAACATAAGTTATGTTACATTACGAAAATCATTATATTTTATTCATATTCTTAAGAATGAGTTTTACCAAGTATTATTATACGATACTTGTAGATAACGCCGTCGATAAAGACCCAAGGACACGGCACACATCCCTACAAGCAGGTAGAAAAGGGGGCGTGGCCGGCCCGGTGATTTATGACATGGTCGGCACGATGCTTTTGCGAATACTATAGTACTTCCACCTTACGTGACACTTGACATTTATGACACTACTGCGATTCCGTACCGTCACCGTTTTTGAGCATACAATCAAAACAAAACGCATAGTTATTATAACCAATTTATTGACGAATAAAATGATCGTTAGTTATTCGCTATTTAGATTCACTTTAGTATTGAAATTACTTTGTGAAAACTCGGAGTATAAAGGAAACTGAGACGTTACTGCGAAGTTAGAAGAGTAAGTTTCTCGTTGAGTTGAAGTTGGGTCTTGATGAGTTGCGCGAGGGTCACCACCTGAAACAAATTGATAAATAAAATAAATAAATAATAAAAATAATAAATACATACAAGGGGACAAAGTTGTTGTTTAACTGTCATGCCAATATCGAGACCTGAGCTAGCGAAAAATCCCAAAATTGAGCCACGAGCGTAGCGAAAGAAAAAAGAAAGAAGAAGAAGTAGCGTAGGAATCTTGAGCATTGTGAAGGTCTCAAGGCACGAGAGTTGAAAAAACTTTGCCGCAAGTGTAATACAACTTTTTTCCACCCACTATCGCGAGGAAATATTATTACAAATCATCCAAATATAAATTAACTTAAAAAAAACAATTGAGACTCAATATCGAAACGTATCGTAGGGTTATTCCTGGTACATAAATATAGCCAATGGCTTACAAAGTTACCAATGAGAATTGGCCAATTTAACATGTGAGCTCCGATTGCGCATGTTTACTAGTCATACAGATCCACTTAAACTAGGCAGTAGTGGGCCATAGGAATTAGAACAAGGTCAAATTACGTTGCCTCACATGTGAATAATATGCGTTTTTACCCGCTCGTATTAAAGGATAAAAAAGGGATTTACGAGTTCCACGCACGTCCTCCACGTAGCCCAGCGCCAGAAACTTACCATGAGCAAGTCCTTGACACTATTGGCGAAGGCATCAGCGAAGGAGTCCTGTGCCAGGCCGGGGACGGAGTTGGCGATCTGCAGCAAGGCGCGGCCGGTCGCGTTGTGCGGCGCCGCTCGCTCTGCTAGCACGTCTTCCACGTAGCCCAGCACCTGAAGTGGAATAAAAAAATTATAACATTTTTATAAAGCTGAAACTAAACTAAGGAACGAGAAGTGAATATCACCAATCCTTAGTACAGCGTCGTCTCTACAACTTACGTAAGTTCTCACAGACTCACAGGTGTAATCCAGGCGTAAATAATAAAAAAAATATTGAAATGAAACTATGACAACGGATAAACCCTGTAAAGTGTTCGAAACGTGGAAAGTTAAAGTTAGTTAATATACGCGAGTTTATCCGTTTTCATAGTTTTATTTCATATGTAATCCTCGCGGTAGCCAAAGAAAATATTAAAAAAATACTTCGTTATAGCTTTTTTTATTTTGTTTGTGATTTGTCTCTGTCACTCCAACAGAGGCGTCATCAGAGTAAGAAACAAATCCTCGAAAAAATAAACAAACCACTTCGAAATTGGCAAATTCACCCTGCTGTTAAAACAAGCAAAGAGTAGAGCTAGAGAAAAAAATTTGCTCTTTAAAAAAAACCTCGATATTAGAAGTTTGCAGTTGAGCTGTAGTTGAGTAGCTGCTTCAGCCAATAAATCTAGATTCGGGAGACTGCACCTATTCACCACGACCCATGGTCTTCTACATAACGTGGACGTACCTGATCCAGCAGGGAAGACAGTTTAGTGGCCGCCTCAGCGACTAGGGCTAGGTCCGGGGCAGGTTGCACCTGGCGAGAGCGCCCCCCGGGGCCCATGGTCTTCTGGCACAACTGCAGACCCACAATCTGAAAACAATTTCAATATGAATATTGTGTATCTAATTTTGTTTCATTACGGACACGTTATAAGCTAGATCCTAAATTTAACATAACTTAAAAAAGATATATGTAAAATTAGTATCTAAAGAAATTGAAAAATATAAATCAGGCGGTTTTTAAAAGTTTAGTGAGGTGTCAGATGGAGAGAGATGTAAACAGATAATAACTTTATAATGAATTGAAAATATGTAAAATTTAAGAGTCAAACGCAGCTTGATTTTCTTATGAAATCCTTATCTTCATTAAGACATACTCCTTTTTCATTGCACTGTATGATAAAAATCATTACTACCTGTCCACAGGTTATTAATTATCAACCACAGGAAAGAAAAAGTGTGTGTTCAGCTGAACTGTAGAGCCCCTTTTTCCTGTGGCCAATAGAGAGCAACTGGTAGGAGTGTAGTTGTGATTTTTATCATACAATTCCATAGGAAAGAAATGCCTCTAAATGACAATAAGGGTTTAATAAGAAAATTAACTGTCATAGCCCTTAACTTTTAAAATGTCCACCGGAAAGACTCATAACATGATTTTGAGTTAGACCCTTAAAAAGAAATTGGAAGACTCGAAAATGTGTTTCTCTGAAGGCTCCATCACAGTATGATTCTCTCTGTGCCTCAACTGAGTAAAACCCTAGTCAAACTATACCTCTGGTTCATAGCTGGTGAGTGTGACATCAATAGGCGTGAACATGCAGCCCTGCTTGCCGCGCGGCACGCCGAGCGCCACGCACACATAGGCGCGGAGCCCCATGCGCGCGCCCTGCAGCCCCGTGTCCAGTGTCACGTGCACCGGCGAGCGGCACTCGCGCGCGTAGTATTCGTGAATGACGGAGGAGTGGTTGGTCACCTCGTTACCCGTTGCCCACCAGCCTGGACATTGTTATTTTGGTGTGAGACTGGGAAAGGATCTAAGATAGAATAATAGTGAAAGACAAGTTTACCAACATTTCGTTTCCTGAACTGAAGTCTAAGGGTCTCACCAAACCAGTCGACGCGGAGTCGGCTTTCGCCGAGTGTTTTACACCACACTATTCGCATTTAGCCGATCGACCGTCTCCGCGGTTGTACACCTGCGTTAAGCAGTCTCACCCTCCTTGCGGCCGTAGAAACGCTCGATCGCCTGCGATTTGCTATCGCAACAGTTGTAAAGCGGCGGTCGGCTCTACCGTGCTCCGTCCTGCCGTCGAGACGTCAGACAGCACGCGTACAGCCGCTAAGTCCGACGAACAGATAGATAGGACAGCGGGTGATCGGCAATCGTAAATCTAATTTTTGGAGACTGCTTGTTAGTAACAACCCGAGTTTGAAATTGAACAGACGTGTAAGATTATGACAGTATTACTTCGTGTTGTCAGATATTATATTGCAGATTTTAATGTGGGCAATAATTCAATACATACATTCAAATGAATAAATACAACTGATGCGATCAGTAGCTACTTCGGCCGTCGTCAGCTATGTTCGGCCGTCGAAGACGCTGGACGGCTTCCGCCAGGTCTGACCGGTTCTTATCGTTGGTACACGGCCGTGATCGGAGCCGTTCAACTCTTTCCGGCACCGTACGGCGGTATTAGGAGATTTACGAATGCGAACGTGTGCAAACAGTGTCGTACGAATGCGAACAGCTGTACGCCAAAACGCCGTTTTCCCGTCGAAAGACGTCGGTTCGCGTGGGCCGAGCCGATTTACGACGTACTCGCTCTATGGCGTTGACATAAAGCTTTTTCCGTACGCGATTTGCCGAAACGGCGTCGAGTAGTCTGGGGAGACCCTAACCAAGAAGAAAGAAAGTCTCACTTAATCCAGGTGTGCAATATAATATTATAGCCTGTTTTCAAGATATGTTAACCTATAGAGCCTCAAAAGTTGACGACAAAATCCCAGTGTTGACGTTTTTTTTTCATACAAAACGCTCTATCTTGCATTATTTATTTGCAAATCAATATTTTACCTCTACAACCTCAATAGTAGGTAATTTTACAGGTTTACAATAAAAAGGTGACTATAGAATCAAGATTTACTTATAACCAGACTTAGAACTTAGACTACTCAGGTATACGTAGCATTGCGCAATACAAATTTGTTTTTGTGTAGCGCTTACCAACAATGTTCTCTGTGGCATTAACCCTCCTGTTCAGCTCATACACATCCATGGCATAGTTGAGCTCGGCCTCCACTTGGTCTGCGTGCTCCTTGTGCGGCACACAGAAGCAGTTTGTGACCTCCACAACTCCCTTGTCACAGGTTCCTAGAATCACCAACAAACATAACCTCAAACATGAAGTTTAAATTATAAATAAAACACTATTTCACTATAAAAATTCACTGGAAACACAATATGTACACTAAAGAAGCCACTATTTGAGCGTAAATTGCTTTTAATGTGAAGAAATCAGTAAAAACACGAAAAATTACACGCATGACGTCGCCACAACAACTCATCAAAAATTTCACTTTGTGAAGCGGGAGGTGATGGAAACGATATATACCCAATAAGGTCCCGATAACCCGGTGCGAATCCGCATTTCGGCGCTCGTAAGCATCCACAATTTGAAATAATACTACGGGATGAACCTTGACAACTAGATTGAGCGCCATTTTGGCTCGTTTGAAAGAAACTAAGACGTTTTTCCTCCTTAAACTCACATGTGCACTTTGACTGACTTTGACAGTATTGGGAAGCATTTTTCCTCTTCAAAATGTCTTCAAAGTCACAGTTCAAAGTAGTTTGCTTGTAACTTGTTTGTAAAAAAAATAATGTTCGAAATAGAAAAACACAAAATATTGTTTCCATCGTTTCCATGCATTCCTACTCATTTTATTAGTAAACGAAAATATTGAACATAGAAATAGATGATAGACGGGATGAAAGAAAGAGGGATTAAACTTCCTAACTTTTGCTCGTAAATTAGTAAGAAAATGAGGAAAAACACATTGTTACCTACGAATAATTTTATTGTTCAATAAATCTAGCACATTTGGTAAAAAGTCCTTTTACGAGTGAGGAACTAATAATCTAACAACATAAAATATATTCACTATATCACTTTGTTATCTACAATTACATTTCATTAAGTATATTTGCATAACCTTGTACAGTCAGTATCAAATACTTTGTCACAGCATGATGTATCAAACTATTTGGTTACTTTAGTTAATACAAAGTATTTGACACCAAATGCAATACAGAATAATGTAGATTTACATACATTTTGTCAGCAAAGTAGGCAGCAAATTCAATTATATTGGTGCAAAGATGACCAACCTTAGGATAGTTTAATTTGGCCTTTTTTACCAACAAAAATTGCCAGACTATTCGGCTAGGTTCCATCAGAGTAATAAATAACAGAAATGTTCCGTTTTGTACACACTATTTACAGTTCTTCTTATAATTTTGGTTTTTATATTTGTGTATAAGATAGACATGATATGCATGTTTAACACCAACAAAATACATGGCAAATTGGGCAAAGAAGTCAAACATTGGTATGTTTACCTTAATGCATGTGTAGAAAATCTATGCAAAATTATTGTAATCATTTGATATTTTAAAATAGGCTAATTTCAGAACTTGGAATTAACTAATAAACATGAATAGTTATTGTTATTCTAAGTTCTCTCTGCTATTTATTATGAACAAATGAAATTTACAAATTGTGACTGCTTTGAAAAATCTCATATCTAATACTAAGTAGTATGATACAAACTGGATTACTAGAGTTTCTCCTTTAAATAGTTTGTACAATGAAACTTATTGATAATGTATAATACAAGATTTTTTCAAAGCAAGGACAAATACTATTTTATTTATTTATTCTGGCCTTTCCATACCCGAATATGACTGTGTATAGTATGTTGATGTGTCTTTGAAGTTGGTATGGAAAGATTCAGCAGTGTACTGAAATCATTTGCTTTCCGGTGTTGGGTTGGTATGGATGCGGATGCCATGCATTTCCGAAATCTCTTTTTTGAGGGATTCTGTGACCAACCGATGCTGCTTGACACGAGACAGACCAGCAAACTCAGTAGCTTCTATACTGATCTGAAAGGGAAAACATCTTTAATGACACATTTATTACTTCCTAGCAACAATGAACCAATGAAACATTTCTGATCACATCATATTATTATTCTCATCAAAATATATGTTTAATTCTTCATAAAACACAGAACTTTGTTTTTTTATTTGTTGTTCTTTAACAGACTTCAATTATTTACATCCGTGATCCGTTGGAAAAACCTTCGGTTTTTAACTGTCTCGCTCGCTCTTTTCGTATACCTATATGAGGCGAGCGAGACAGGTACGAACCAAAGGTTGTTCTAACAGCTCCAGGATTACGTATCGCAAGCCTTCAGTAAGTACCTCAAACATGGCTCCGCAGCCGCCCGAGATGTCCTCCACGCTCACGTAAGTAGTCCCCGGCAAAGATTTCTTCAAGGCCTCGGTCAATTGTTGTTCTTTGGACACGCAGTTACGTTCGAATTTGCTGCCAGTCGCACCGGCTCCGTTGCCGACCACATTTCGACTCTAATATAAGAAACGGAGCAATCAGTTATAGTAATAGACGATAATAAGCGCATTAGTGCACTTTGCTTTTATACTTACCAAACTATTTCTAACTGGCTCCAAAGCTCTCATAAATTGACGAAACATTTTGCAATGCGAATTATAAATATGGAAAAACGACTTAAATAATCCTTAACTTAACAGTTTTGCGTCATTATATTATTTAATATTTTTATAGAGTATTTCTATGCATTTTATTTTAACAAATTATTTTTTAAATTTTACATAACCTCTCAGGCTCTCAATGCTTTTGTCAATTTAGTCCATTCCATTGCAAGTAGAATATTTGGTTTTGTTGACACTAGTTTAAAAGTAAATAAAGCGTGGAAAGGAGCGAAACCGAGACATTGTATTTTAATTTATGACGACGGTTTGTGACGTGCTATGGTCATAAAAACATTCAGTATTTTGAAGAAACTTGAAGACACATTTTTTTTTTTTTTTTTTTTTTTCTTCTTTATGGACTTAAGGGCGATGTTGCCCGTAGCCAACGTCAAGTAAAAGGGTAGGAAATAGGACGCGGGAAAGATGATGATGGATTATCGGAATTTGGAAAAGGTGGTCAAATCAGGTATAGGATATGATATAATAGGATACAAAATGATAAAATA